>JAODAL010010642.1:0-104060 GCA_025379985.1 Phyllomedusa bahiana | reverse complement strand
GAAAAATTTTAATAATAAAGCTATTGCAGTGCAATGTTACACTAAGTTTTTGGTGAACTTATCCATTTTCTTTATTGGCTTTCTGGTTCGCCCGGGGGGGGGCCCCCCTCTGCTCCCCCCACCCCGTGACTTTAAGCAGTAGATCCCCTTTTAAAATTTTTTACCAAACTATATAAAATCCCCCAACCCTTAAATCTAACTAAATTGTAAGGATCACAGCTAATGTAAGGTTTCTCGTGAAGAAATATAAAAATTTCGCTGAGCTGTTTGGACACAAGCAGAGCCCGCCTTCTGCTCTGAGACCTGACAGACACTGACAAACGGGAAAACGCGTTTTTTGAAAAACGAGGTCATGTGATTTTTCCACCAATCGCAACCATACACATCCAGTCATGACGTCGCACACACACCACCCTCTCTATTTTGTAAACTGATTTCTGGCCGCCAAAATTACGGGGAAAGCCCGAAAATGGCGCGATCTTAATAGATGAGCACAGATTTTAACCTAAATTTTCGCATGATCTAAAGAATCCGACACCATAAAAACTGTCCCGTTTTTCAACTTTGTCGTAAAAAATCGCTCAAACTAATAAATGCCCTAAGGGAACTATTTTGGAATTTTGCATCCTCAAAGATTGGAATAAAAAGTGATCACAAAACGCACATGTATCTCAAAATTGTACCAACAAAAACTACGCTTTAGCCTGCAAAAAAACAAGCCTTCACTTTGGTGTATACATAAGAATGCAGAAAAGTAATTTGTCGCACACAGTCATGTTGCAGTGCAAATGTAAAAAATAAAAAAGTTTTTTTTTTAAAGTAAAATAGAACAAAAACTCAAAAAAGTTGGTTTCAGCGGAATTGTACTAAAGATTTTATGTCATTTATACCAAACAGTGGCCAACATAAAAACGGAGACGTACAGAAATGTCGCAATTACATTTTTTTTAGGTCCATCCCACAAATAACTTTCTTTTTTCACTTTCCCAGTACATTATATGGTATGGTCAATGGCACTATTAAAAAGTACATATTGTGCCACAAAAAACAAACAAACATATGGCTACGTGGATGGAAAAATTAAAAAGCTATGGCTCTTGAATAGTGGGGAGGAAAAAAACCAAGACAATATAAACAAAAATGTTGTTAAGGGGTTAAATACCTCAATAATTTACTACTATTAGAACCAAAGAGCAATAACATTTTAGAACCAATTAATTTTTAAAATGTTCAAAAATTTTCCTCATATTGCTGGGTAAACCGAAAAATAACAACTTTTTGGCTCTTGGAAAGGCTTGGATAAAAATGAAATGTAAACAAAAAAAAATTTGTGGCTGGAAGGGGTTAAATACTGAGTTTAGATTTGCTGCCTTCATACCAGTAAAGCTACAGAACAATAACATGTTCGGGCCAATAAATTTTTAAAATGTTCAAAAATTTCAAAAATTTTCAACTAGTTTCCTTAAACTAGGTCTAAAAACTACATAATAACGTCATGTTAGATTTTCTATTCTATTGTATCTAAATTGTACCTGCCAAGGTGTGAAATTGTGTAGATCCGCACAGCTCTGGTGGTGGAAGGGGCCATGCTTCTCTTGACATGACTGAAGGTTGTGCAAGGATTTGGCCACGACATAAGCAGATGAGTATATGCTATAAGAAGTTCTCAGACTCGACACATCAGTATAGGCATTTTCTACCATCTCCAAGGTCTCATTTCCTGAACACATCTTTGAAGGATCGTTCGAATCTTGATCAAAGCCCAAAAATTTGCAGCCGAAAGTTTTTTCCCAGAATATTCGAGTTACCATTTTACCCGGTGTATAAAGAGGATTTGTATTTTTCAGATAGTCCTTAAATCCTCGGATGGTTGAACTGTGGAAGGCAAAACCTAAGGAACCGGAGAGCAGAGCAGCGTACTTCTCCACCAGCAGTACGGAGGAGGTGGACCAAGCCTCACTGGCTAAGAAGATCTTACCAGTGACATTCATTTTGATCATCTCATCTAAAATAGGGATGAAGAAGATATCAATGGAAAACACAATGATAGCCTTGGCTGTGGACTGCTGAATGATACGGGTGATGTAGGGAGCATTCAAGTCCACCCGGTTGAGAAGAATGAATTCCATAAAAGCCACACAAGCTCCAGCTTTAAGAAGTTCGTGTGTAATCACCTGAATCCCTTGTTGTCCATAGTCATTTCCCATCGCCACCAACCCCACCCATGTCCATCCAAAATGCAAGACCAGTTCAGCCAGTCCTTGTGACTGAAAGGTATCACTGGGAACAGTTCTAAAGAAGGAAGGAAACTGGGTTCGATTGCTCAGTAGAGAACTTGTAGCGTAGTGACTTATCTGTAGGGATGCAGTAGAGGAAGGCAAGTATGAAGTGGCAAAAACATTACCAAGAAATACAGAAGACTTAACCAAATCCTGACTGGGCCAGCCTTCCCCTTCTTCCTGACCGGGCATGTTTTCCTTCACCTTAGTACATATAGGTTTGAACTCTATAACAGTTTTTCACACTCAATTATTCTACTCATTTTTTTGCCTTTTTTCCATGACATTTTAGTCTTTATATTTGTTATGTTTTACATTAGATTTTTTTATATGAAGAAAAATAATGTTTTATTTTTTTTATTTTTTAACAACAATTGTGGTGCTAAAATAAGTTGTATCACTTCTCCTTTATATACAAGTGATATAAAGTTTTTTGGCTGTCCGGAGCTTAAGGTTTATTGTATGTTTTATTGTGTTTTTTTATTTTAATATGTTGTATTTTAACTATTGTGTTCCTATAAGGTCAGAACAAGACCTCAGGAAGGCATTTTTATATAACTTTTTTGCTGATTTTCCCTGTAACTGGGGCTCATGTCTGAGCTGCATTTACAAGGGAAATACCTCCTCCCTCCCTTAAGCCTGATAAGTCCTAGCAGTTCCTGCAGTTACCAAGCCGTGGCGGTCACGCGACTGCCAGCGCCAGGAACAGAAAGTCGCTGTATAAAAGGTGCTATGGAAGGCAGGGACAGTAATAAACAGTCTCTGTTTTCTAAGTGGAGAGCCCGGTTGCCATTGACAGCTGGATCTACACTCCTGCAGCTGCATAATTAGTTCCAGAACATCCGTTCAGAGTTAGATGTCGTCCACCTGTCATCCGCCGCTGTATACCCAGTGCTTGGGAAGGCAGGGACAATAATAGACAGTCCCCGTCTTCTCAGCGGAGAGCCCGGCTGCCATTGACAGATGATCTACACTTCTGTAGCTAAATAATTAGTTATAGAACATCCGTTTAGAGTTAGATGTCGTCCACCTGGATGTCTATGTCGTCCACCTGGATGTCATCCACCTGGATCGGCGGTCACCATCTAGTTAAAGAGGGCAGGAACAATTAGATATAAATGAGGCTAGGGTGGGCAAAAGAAGGAAAAAAATGATACTCACCTACCTGTTCCCACCGCTGTCACTCCTGTGCTCCCGGTAAATTGCTCCTCCTTACTTCACGGTTCTTGTCCCGCTAAAGGAGAGACGAACTCTCCATTAACTTATAAGAGAGCTTAAGTCTCTCTTGTGTGTTGGGACGAGAGCCTGGAAGTGAAGAGGATCACTAAGTAAATAAAAAAAAATGTGTACATTTTTTTCCCACCCTGGCCTCATTTACATGTATTTTTTTTTACGTGCTCAACCCCTTTCAAGGGACTGTACAGGATTAAACAAAGATGGCTTTCTTTAAAAAGCTATTGGTGCCTTCTAGTTCCTCATGACCTGCTGTTAGTTCTCAGAGTTTCCTTCTCTATCAGTGTCTCCTACTGGTTCAGTGGCTGCTTAGACAAGTCCTACTATGGTGTGGGATATGACATATTTACAATGGACACTGTTAATAAACATTATAAACCAACTGGATTCAAAAAGTTCCTAAAAAGTTTTAATAATGATAAATGCACCAATTCCTCATTTACCTGTGGAAATCTATAAAGACCTAGAACATGAGCCAGAAGGATGGAGTAGGTGGACATTGAGTGCCCAAGGATTGCAGCCAATGGTGGTCTACCCAACCATAGATAATTTGGTATGGCTTGATCTCGACCAGTGATCATCCCCAAGGTTCCCTCCAACTCCTTGTTTAAGGCAGAACAAGAGTCATAGGCCACAAAGCCCAAAGTGATATTTGGCAGCACTTCCAGATTCCTATTGATTTCCTCCACCGCAAACCTCAAAGCTTGGAATTGCTGGTACGTTTCAAATAAAAACCTGTGGTGGGAAAACAAGAGGTAATGAAGAAATTCAGCCTCTGGCATACACCACCAAATATAAAGCCTTGTTGGTCGGAATTAGTTTTTTTTACCTTGTACATCATTATCAAACTATTTTTTGTGGTCTAACCATCTGGAACTTCACAGGTTTTATTACTCTGTAGTTGTCCTGGGACAAATAGGCCATGTGGGAAAAGTAATGGGCCTCATTTATACATAACATTTGTCAAATGTTTAGGGTATTTCAAGGTATAATAGCTGGGTTCTCATTGTTTGCTTATAGTCATTTTGAGCGAGAAGACCACAATTTTTTTTACAATTAACCACATAGTGACCAAAGTCAGTATAATAGATTTCCAATAGTTATGTAGCTAAAGGGATGTTCCAACCATAGACTTTGATAGCATATCGCTAGGATATTCCATCAAAGTCAGATAGGGGAGGGTTCCACATCTGGGACTCAAACCTGTCTCGGAAACGGGTCCCCAAGAGCTTTGGCTCAGAATGGAGAGCTGGTCATGATTGAGCACGACTCTCCTTTCTGTTCTATGGGAGTTCTGAGTACGGCCGAACATTCCACTCCCCTGTACTGGGAACTCCCATAGAACAGAATAGAGAACAAACTGCTCCCCTGTACTGGGAACTCCCATAGAACAGAATGGAGAACAAACTGCTCCCCTGTACAGGGGACTTCCAAAGAACAGACTGGAGAGTCATGCTCAAGCGTGACCAGTTCTCTCTTTTGAGACATAAATTTAAGTGGCCTGTTCCTGTGATGGGACTCACACCTATGAGTCTTTGATGGCATATCCCAGCATATGGCATATGCTATCAAAGTCTATGGCGGAAACTCTCCATTACAGGGGTGTGACCACTTTCAAAATCTAAGCTCGGGTCATTGCTAGCCTCAGAAAATGGGGAAATGGCTGCGCTTGGAGAGTTCTCCCCCAATTATGTCTATGGGGGTTCTGAACATACCCAAGCACACTTGCTTGCCTCCCATAGAAAAACCATCTTGGACTGCATAAGTGCGGCCATCTCCTCATTTTATGATGCCAGCTCATGATGAGCAACTAGCTGCTCTCAGAAGGGATTTTGCACAGTGGCAAATAACCTTTAAATGGGTTTTCTCATCTAAGGAATTCAGATCAAATTTGCCTATTAGGGATTTATGTCATAGTTCATTTCATAACCCCCATAGACTTTAGTGGAGAAGGCAGCATGTGAGCACAGCCACCTCAATATCAAAATATATGGAGATTGGGGAGGCCATGAGTTGACAAAAGGGAGCATTAAACCTGTAATCTCCACAGTTAATGAGGTTTTCCAAGATTTTCTTAAACACGTGGACTGTGAAAAAAAAATTAGATAGTCACCTCTCCCACTGCCATCGTTCCAGTGTCTCTGAAGCTTCATCGTTCGCCTTTGGTCCCCCAGCAATTACATCACATAATGTATATGGCTCCCATGAAAGTTGGCCAATCACTGGCTTCAGGGGTCATTTGTTGTTCATGCAAGTTGAGACAACTGAGACCAGTGATTGGTTGAAGGTCACGTGAGCTGTGGACATCTCCAATGGAGGACTGGCAGGGCACAACAGAGCTCTGGTGGCAGGAGAAGTAAAAGTAAATTTTTCTTTGTAACATAGCCCTTACCACTAGCAGGATTTCAAAAACTCCCTGAAAATCCATCTTAGTTTCCTAGAACTGATGATTGCACCTATGAGGTTCTTAGGGTTACATTATTGAATCTATGTAAAGTCTCACCTTTGAGAGCACATGAACCTAAAAAGACCTATGGCTATATAGAGGAACACTGACCCAAATGCAAATACACTGGCTTTAGGACAGAGTATTTCAGTTCTAACTGCAGTAATGTTAAAATAATCTAGAACATTTTAGTAGCAGTAATTCTATTGAAGATTTTAATGGACATCTGGTCTCTATGTACAAGAATATAACTACTATAATACTTCCCCCTATGTACAAGAATATAACTACTATAATACTGCTCCTATGTACAAGAATATAACTGCTATAATACTGCCCCCTATGTACAAGAATATAACTACTACTATACTGCCCACTATGTATAAGAATATAACTACTATAATACTGCCCTATATGTACAAGAATATAACTACTATAATACTGTCCCCTATGTACAAGAATATAACTAGTATAATACTGCTCCTTATGTACAAGAATAAAACTACTATAATACTGCCCCCTATGTACAAGAATATAACTACTATAATACTGCTCCCTATGTACAAGAATATAACCATAATAATACTGCCTCCTATGTACAAGAATATAACTACTATAATACTGCTGCTATGTACAAGAATAAAACTACTATAATACTGCCCTCTGTGTACAAGAATATAACTACTATAATACAGCCCTCTGTGTACAAGAATATAACTACTATAATACTGCCCCCTATCTACAAGAATATAACTACTATAATACTGCTCCCTATGTACAAGAATATAACTACTATAAAACTGCCTCTGTACAAGAATATAACTACTATAATACTGTTCCCTATGTACAAGAATATAACTACTATAATACTGCCCTCTGTGTACAAGAATATAACTACTATAATACTGCCCTCTGTGTACAAGAATATAACTACTATAATACTGTCCCCTATGTACAAGAATATAACTACTATAATACTGTCCCTATGTACAAGAATATAACTACTATAATACTGTCCCCTATGTACAAGAATATAACTACTATAATACTGCCCCCTATGTACAGGAATATAACTACTATAATACTGCTCCCTAAGTATAAGAATATAATTACTATAATACTGCCTAATATACAAGAACATAGCTACTATAACACGGTTCCCTAAGCACATAACAAAAGGTATGGTACTTTTAGAGCTGCTCATTGGTTAAAGGGGTGTTCCCATCATAGACATTGGTGGCATATCGATAGTATACGTCATCAATGTCTGATAGGCGTGAGGCCCAAGTCTAGGGCCCACACCTATCTGGAGAAAGAGTCCCTGTCAGGCTTAGCTGTTCTTGGAGCTCTAATTGAATTTTTAACGAGTGTTCTGATCACCTCCTTTTTCATAGTTTAGATGTTTTAGGGCTCACTCTCGAGGGTGGGACCCATGCCTACCAGACATTGATGGCATTTAGGTGAAACAAGTCCTATAATGCTATTTTAACCAAAGCCAGGCATGATATATACCAGGTGCAGTTGTCCTGAGTGGGCGGTTCCCTGTATGTGATATTTGGGGGCACACGGCCAGTATGGAAGGGAATTATTGCCCCTATTAAGATATCTCCAGTCACAAGAATCAGTGAAAGGTCTGATGCCCGTAGCTTGCAGTTTCCATAATTTCCATTGGAGACTGGAATGAAGTAGATAATAAGGTGCCAGAGGGATCTGTAAATATGTGTTATTGTCCTAAAGGGGGAAAAATTAATAAAAAAAATTTACATACAAATAATGGTTTGCCCCAAATATGGAGCAGTGCACAGAGCCCTTCACCTCCATTCATAGTGGTAACTATTATGTCAACTTTACCTTGACCCTTGCTGGCCAGAGGTGAGAGAACCAATTGTTGAGTTTGTATTAATGGAATCAGTATAAATCCACATTCACTTTGCAGGAGACCTGGCTTTGGGTAATACAGGAGGTTTGGAGCTTGTAGTGGGGCAAACACACTTATAGCCCTTATATTTTATATGTATAAAAGTTATTAAAATGGTTTTCTCACCACATTGATTTGCTTTAAACAACTAGACAAAGGTAAATATAGACTATTACCAAATGTATTGCCATTCTGATTTTGCTCCCTTTCAGAGTTAGAGCAGTTTTTATCCCCCTTTTGTACACACAAGCTGCTCTAGTTACCGACCACCTCTCTCTGCTCTAGCAGTGACCAGATTGGTGGCATCACACCGGGCTGTGTCTTAATAGCAGCGCAGGAGTTTCTCAATTTCACATCTTATTTTCAAAAACCTTTAACCCTTAGAACTACTGACCTGGGAGAAACCTTGTGCCACCCTGTCAGATCTGCAGAGAACATAACTGCATATTTATATAAAAGAAAACGGAGTCACTTAGCAGGTAACAGTGTGTCTTTGGATTTTCCATTGAGCTTAACTACTGTAACTCCCTGCTTATCTGTCTCCCTATCTGTAAACTCTCCCCTCTCCAATCTGTCCTGAATGCAGCAGCCAGGGTTATCTTTCTTTCCAGCCGCTATACTGATGCCTCTACCTTGTGTCAGTCACTGCACTGGTTGCCCACTCAGTACAGAATACAACAGAAACTCATCACTCTCACCCATAAAGCTCTCCACAGCGCTGCTCCTCCCTACATCTCCTCCCTCATCCCTGTCTACCACACTACCCGATCTCTCCACATCACTGCACACGACTACTTCTCCTCCTTCTTCTCTCTCTACCACCCTACCCGGTCTCTCCACAGCGCTGCACCCCCTACATCTCCTCCCTCATCTCTGTCTACCACCCTACCCGATCTCTCCACAGCGCTGCACCCCGTACATCTCCTCCCTCATCTCTGTCTACCACCCTACCCAGTCTCTCCACAGTGCTGCACCCCCTACATCTCCTCCCTCATCTCTGTCTACCACCCTACCCGATCTCTCCACAGCACTGCACACGACTACTTCTCCTCCTTCTTCTCTCTCTACCACCCTACCCGGTCTCTCCACAGCGCTGCACCCCCTACATCTCCTGCCTCATCTATGTCTACCACCCTACCCGGTCTCTAAACAGCGCTGCACCCCCTACATCTCCTCCCTCATCTCTGTCTACCATTCTACCCGGACTCTCCACAGCGCTGCACTCTCTACATCTCTATCCACATCTCTGTCTACCACCCTACCCGGTCTCTCCACAGCGCTGCACCCCCTACATCTCCTCCCTCATCTCTATCTACCACCTTACCTGATCTCTCCACAGCGCCGCCCCCGCTACATCTCCTCCCTCATCTCTGTCTACCACCCTACCTAGTCTCTCTGCTCTGCTGCCGATATCAGATTACATGCCTCAATCCTCTGAACCTCCCATGCCCGTCTCCACACGAGCTGCACCAGTTCTCTGGAACATGCTACCCCATACGATCAGGCAAACTCATAAGCCTCATAGTTTTAAGAGTGCCCTGAAAATACATCTTCTCAGGCAGGCCAACCAAGATCCCTTATTGCTAACCCCCACCTGCTATCACACACATTTCTGTCACTCCCTGTACTTGGGCACTCACAGGCTCTTCTCTGTATATAGCTGTATTGTCTGTATATAGATGTACTGTCTGTATATAGATGTACAGTCTGGGTGGCAGGTTCATCAACCTTTTATGTAACCTCCCCCCATATTTATGAAACATGGCTTGACCATTGTGTAAAACAATCACTTCTCACCCTTCATTACACCCATACACCCTAATAGATTGTAAGCTCTTGCAAGCAGGGCCCTCACACCTTGGGCCACATGTATGAACCTGTTTAGGTCTAAAACTCACTTTTTTGCCCATAGGTTACTATGGGCAAAAGAGGGAGTTTTAGACCTAAACAGTTTCATACATGTGGCCCCTCGTGTCTGATCTGTAAGTAGCTTTTTACTGTGTAATGTTTGGTTTTTGTCTGCACTTGTACCCTCTACATTGTAAATGAATATGTTGGGCTATAACGTAAAAAAATAATTTATTTTTTGTAAAGAGGGCTGGCCTCCCTTTGATCTGTGGAAAGCTTGGTTTTAATCCATGGTAAAGCCAAATAATAGTAAATGGATATTGGAGATCGTCCCATTTCTAGTAAAAGTTGAGGTAGATAAAGTTGGTTGACCATGGCACCGGTTGATATGTACCTGGCTGGAGAACATGTTATGCCCCCAGGAAAACATTCATCAGGTCCCATTTATTGATGTTGAAAAATATTAAAAAAAACTAACCTTACTCTGTAAGGTCACTCTTTACTGAATACAAAAACTCACAGTAACCCCCACTAGTAATCGTAACATCATATTACACTGTAAAATTCAAAAGGACTCCTACCTCATCCTCTCTCATGACGCTGCCTCTTCTCAGCACTGACATCTCTTTATATAGATGCAGATCCATTATGGTCATTCCCTATGGTAATTATGTCCCCCCACAGGGCCCCTTTAGACTTTTTTAAACTCCTCACAAAAGATATTGAAAGTGCTGCTTAGTCTGAACCCCCAATGGTCTGTCTTGGGGTTTCATGCTTGGCTTTTTGGATCGCCGTCCTTGGTTTAAACGATATTGGCAGAAAATCTTCGACAAGGGGGAATATTTTAAACGGGCCCTCAGCCGTTTTATTGAGGCACACAGTTCCAGAAAAAAACAATAAAAAAAAATCCTCGGCCATTTGGCCACAAAACTCCGACAGAGACCCACTTGCCAGAGGTTATCCCCCTCAAAACTTTGCCCTTTTATTGTGTGCAGGCCCCCTTTAAAAGGGTTTTGCCACGATGTAATTTTGACGGGGGATCCTCCAAAAGGGGTTTTTTAAATCACTATTGTAATTTTAAGTGATTAAAGAAAGTGAAGCCTGTGAGCTAAGCATTGCCAGCCCCCTTAGTTTTGAAGTTTACTTAGCCGACCGGCATGACAGGAGCGATCGGGCGCCTTGGTGTTTGCACTTTTTATCGATGACGGAACATGAAGGGGTTGAAAGGGGGGTGGGGAAAATGCAGTGTATGGGGCTGTCTGGTAAAAGGAATCCAGGGTTGAATGTTTTTATTTGATAAACATTGGACCCCCCTCTCTTCCTCCCTCTCGGCTCCCCCCCCTCCTCTTCCGTGATCAGCATGCGATTTAAATTTTCTTGAGAGAAAAGGGGGTAAGGAACCCTTTTTGGCAAAACCTCTTTAAGCCTCTGGAGGCAAGAGCTCTACCCTCAGCTCTGCTGCTCCAAACATCCAGGTAGCAGCCATGCCCCCTGTACACCTGGAAAGCCTATAGCAGAACTGGGGAATCGTCTCTCTCCCCCTCCCCAATCCCTCTTTTAAGGGGCTGCGGCCAATGGTAAAAGTGGTTGGAAGGAATTTTTTTGGGAATATCAAAAAGCACAATTAAGGATGGGAAGGGTTACCTTCCTAACTACCTGATTGACAGCGAACCTTGCTATTCATTGGGGTGCCAACCCACCTATCCAATGGTGTGAAGCAGTATATATTGTCATGTTCAGTAGCTGGAGGGTGGATCCCCAGAATCAATTCTATAGGTAGGTCCTAGGCACCAAAATCTTACACTAAGTGTAGGGTCTTTGTATTAGCTGTGAGACCTAACTGTACTGAACCAAATTCAGATGACCTTAAAACCCTATGGTGAACTAAATTTGGTTCCATTGATCACATAGGATCATGTCATAACAAAATCCATGAAATTCAGCCATATTGCGACTCTGTTGCATAAATATACAAAAATCCCTGGTCTGGGCCTTATAAGAAGTGAAGCATGACAAATATAGGCACGCACTTGGCAACAGTGGGAGAGGAGCGGTTGGATCTCTAGCTTACTTGCTGAATGATGGTTCATAAAAGTAAAAATGAGTTATCACAGGACCATCCATTTAGTGTGAATATTTGACCCAGCTGGTGGTGCCATTGGAAGTAGTCCTGCTTGTAAATGCAACATGAAGTAACTGATAGATAGAGATAGGCGAATTTCTCAAAAATTCGGTTCGGTCATTGCCAAATTTTCCTGACAAAAAAAAAAATTCGTCCGAATTCTTTGGAGAATCGGTTAAAAAAACAGTATTTCCGGGCGGGACAAGCCTGAGGGTGCTGTAGAACATTCCCCGCTTAAAAATGCAGGGGAGCTTGGGTTTTTCTTCATACAAAAGTTGTGTTTTATATGACACGCACTGACTGCCGCCCCTTAGAAACGCTTACTATAAAATTCCCTGGGCACTTAAAAGGGGGAAAAATGACCAAAAAATGAAGGGGGAATGTAGCCGTAAAATCATGGCAGCGCCAACTGGAAAAAAACAAGCTGAGGGCAAATTATGACAGGTGTGGAGGTGACGGCGGCAGCCACAGCCATGAGGTCAAGAGTGGCACAATGACATTTGGAGGTGGCAAAAAAGGAGTAGGCACAGAGTGGGACAAAAACACAGTGTGGGGGTAACGGGAGCAGCAAGCATGAGGTAAAACAGAGGCACAATGACATTCGGAGGTGGGAAAAAAACAGGAATAGGCCACAGAGCGGGGCACAATGACACAGTTTTTGGGGTGACGGGGCAGCAAGCAATGGGGGTCAACAGTGGCACAATGAAACTTTTGGGGTGGCAAAAACGGGGTAGGGAAAAAAGTGGGACAATTCACAATGTGGAGTTCGGCACAACGCAGCGCAGCAGCAAAAGGTCAGCGTGGGCACAATGAAATTTAGAGGTGGCAAAAACAGGAGTAGGCCACAGAGTGGCCCCAAAGACACAGTGTGTATCACGGGAGCAGCCACACAGCAGCATGAGGGCGACGTGGCACAATGCAGAGGTGTGGGCAGGCACAGCCACAGCAGCAGCCGAGGTAGACAGTGGGGACAAAGAACAGGTGGGGTCAGGCAGCGCAGCTGAGGGGCGAAGTGGCACAATGACAAAGTGGGGGTGACGGGGGCAGTGCATGAGGGCAGACAAAAGGGGCCCAAAGAATTCTGGAGGTGGCAAAAAAAGGAGTGGCCAAGAGGGCACAATAACAGAGAGTGGAGGGGTGGCGGGAGCCACGCAGCGTGAGGTCACAGTGGCACAATGACATTCTGGAGGGCAAAAATGGAGAGGCCCCGAGTGACAAGACAGAGAGTGGGGCGGCGGGGAGCGTGAGGTCCAAAGTGGCCAATGACATTCTGGAGGTGCAAAAAAATGGGGGTAGGGGACAGAGTGACACAAGACAAGTGTGTAGTTATGGAGACAACAGCAGCACATGAGGGCGACAGTGGGACAATACTTTTTCCCAGGTGCAAAAAAGGAGTAGGGACAGAGTGGCACATGACACAGTTGTAGGTTACGGCGCAGCCCGAGCAGCATGAGGGCTGGCGTGCACAAGACATTTGGGGGTGGGAAAAACAGGGCAGGGCCCCAGAGTGGGACAATGACAGTGTGGAGGGAACGGCGCCGCATGAGGTCAGACGTGGGACAATGACTTCTGGAGGTGGCAAAAACAGGAATAGGCCACAGGGGCACAATGACACAGGTGGAGGGCCGGGAGCGCAGCATGAGGTAGGCAGTGGCACAAGCATTTGGAGGGGGCAAAAAAAGGGTAGGCCAAGAGTGGGCCTGACACAGGTGTAGGTTAGACGCAGATGAGGTCAGACAGTGGGACAATGACTTTTTAGAGGGGCAAAAAAAAGAGTAGGGGACGAGTGGCACAATGACAAGGTGGAGGTGACGGCGGCAGCAGCTTTGGGGCAGAAGGGCACAAAGACATTTGGAGGTGGCAATAATGGGGGTAGGCCACGAGTGGCACAATGACACAGTGTGGAGGTGAGGCGGCAGCCAAAGCAGCAGCATGGGTCAGACAGTGGGACAATGACATTCGGAGGTGGCAAAAAGGAGTAGGCCACGAGGGCACAAAGACAAGGGGGGGAGGGACGGGGGCAAAACGCATGAGGTCAGAAGTGGCACAAAGACATTCTGGAGGTGCAAAAACGGATGGCCCCGAGTGGCACAATGACAGTGTTAGGTTACGGGAGCAGCCAAAAGCCCATGAGGTCCAGTGGCACAATTTAATTTGGGGTGGGGAAAAACAGGAGGGCAAGGTGGCACAATGAACAGTGTGGGACACGGGGAAAACCCCCGGGAGCATGAGGTCGGCAGTGGCACAATGAATTCGGAGGTGGGAAAAAAAAGGAGAGGCCACAAAGGGGACAATGAAAAAGTTGGAGGAAGGCAGCAGCAGCCCTGAGGTCAACAGTGCCCCCAATGACATTCTGGGGGTGGAAAAAAGGATAGGCCCCAAAAGTGGCACAATGACACATGGGAGGGAAAGGCAGCGCAGCATGAGGTTTAGCAAGGGGGACAATGACATTTTGGAGGTGGCAAAAAACGGGGTAGGCAAGAGGGCCAATGAACAGTGTGGAGGTTTAGGGAGCAGCTGGGTAGACAGTGGCACAATGACATTCTGGGGTGGGAAAAAAAGGGTGGCCAAAGAGTGGCCAAAACCAGTGTGGGGACGGGCCCGGGGAAGCAGCATGAGGCAGACAGGGACAATGACATTCTGAGGTGGCAAAAACGGAGTAGGCCACAGAGTGGGACAAAGAAAAAGTGTGTGGTACGGGAGAGCCACGCCACATGAGGTCAAAGTGGACAATGACAAGGTGTGTAGGCACGGCAGCAGCCACAGCAGCCTTGAAAAAGGAGACAGTGGGACAATGACACAGTGTGGTGGTACGGGCAGCAGCATGGGTCAACAGTGGCACAATGCAGAGAGTGGAGGTGACGGGTGGGCAGTGCATGAGGTCAACGTGGCACAATGAATTCGAGGGGCAAAAAAGGAGTAGGCCCCCGAGTGGCCAATAAAAGGTGGAGGTGACGGCGGCACAGCATGGGTCAGAAGTGGCACTGACATTCTGGAGGGGGCAAAAACTGGAGTAGGCCACGGGGGCCAATGACAAAATGGAGGTGCGGCGGCGCAGCATGAGGTAACAGTGGCCAATGAATTCTGGGGTGGCAAAAACTGGGGTAGGCCACAGATGGAAAAATGAACTTGAGGTTAGGAAACAGAACAGCACAGCATGAGGTAGACGTGGCACAATGACTTCGAGGGGGCAAAAAAGGAAATAGGCCACAGGGCACAATGACACAGTGTGTAGGTTACGCAGCAGCCACAAAACGCAGCATGAGGTCTGGGGGTGGCACAAGACTTCTGGGGTGGCAAAAACAGGGAGGGCCCAGAGTGGCACAATGAACGTGTGGGGGGAAGGCGCAGCGCATGAGGTCAAAAAGTGGCACAAAGACATTGGAGGTGGCAAAAAAACAGGAATTTTGGCCACAGAGCGGGCCCACAATGCACAGGTGGAGGGGGGACGGCAGCAGCAACAAAAAGGTCGGGATGGCACAAGACATTCTGGAGGGGGCAAAAAAAGGGGTAGGCCAGAGTGGCAAACAATTTTTCCGTGTGTGGTTATGACAAAGCAGCAGAGTCAGACAGTGGCACAATGACAAATCTAGAGGGGCAAAAAAAAAGGGTAGGCCCCCAAAAGTGGCACAATAAAAAGTGTGGAGGTGACGGGGCGCAGCATGAGGTAGACATGGCAAATGACTTCTGGAGGGGCAAAAATGGGTAGGCCCCAGGGGCACATGACACAGTGTGGGGTGGGCGGCAGCCACACAGCAGCAGAGGGCAGACAGTGGCACAATGACTTTGGAGGGGGCAAAAATGGAGTAGGCCAAGAGGGGCAAATGCAGAGGTGGAGGTGACGGCGGCAGCAGCTAGGTCAGACAGGGCACAATGACATTTGGAGGGGGGCAAAAATGGAGTAGGCCCGAGTGGGACAATGACACAGTGTGTAGGTTACGGCAGCAGCAAAAGCAGCACTGGGTCGACAGTGCAAAAATGCATTTGGAGGTGGCAAAAAAAAGGAGTAGGCCACAGAGTGCACAAAGAACCCGTGTGTAGGTTACGCACAGCCCCCGAAACAGATGGGTTTGCAGTGGCCAATGACATTTGGAGGGGGCAAAAACAGGAGCAGGCCCCAAGTGGCACAATAAACAGTGTGGGGGGAAGGGAGCAGCGCTGAGGTCAGGGCAGTGGCACTGACATTCTGGAGTGGCAAAAAAAGGAGTAGGCCCAAGTGGGACAATGACAGTTTGGAGGTTTAAGGCCCGCAGCGATGAGGGCAGAAGTGGCACAATGACATTTGGAGTGGGGAAAAACAGGAAAAAAAGGCCAAAGTGGCACAATGACACATGTGGAGGGGAGGCAGCGCAGATGGGTCAGGGAGTGGCCAAAAAAGACATTCTGGAGGTGGAAAAAAAGGATAGGCCAAGAGTGGGACAAAGACACAGTGTGTAGGGTTTCGGGAGCAGCAGGGTCAGACAGTGGCACAAGACATTCTAAGGGTGGCAAAAACGGTGGGGCCCCAGAGTGGCACAATGAAAACAGTGTGGAGGTGGCGGGGCACAGATGGGTCAAAGTGGGACAAAGACATCTGGAGGTGGCAAAAAAGGAGTAGGCCACAGATGGACAATGAAGGGGGAGGTGCGGCGGCGGGCAAAAGCATGAGGTCAAGATGGCACAATGACACATGGGTGTCACGGCACCAAACGCAGCAGCAGCGAGGTTGGGGGCACAATGACATTCTGGAGGGTTGCAAAAACGGAGTGGCCCCGATGGGCACAATGACATAGGGGTGGAGTGGTGGCGGAGCAGAGATCAGACATCCCCATTGACTTCGAGGTGCAAAAACAGGGGGAGGCCACAAGTGGCCATTTTACACAGGTAATTTTACGGGGGGCCCCCTGGGTCAGCGGGCAAATTTAAAATTTGGAGGGAAAAACTGGGTAGGCCACAAGTGGCCCCAATGACAAGGGTGGAGGTGCGCGGAGCCACACCGTTTTAGGGACGTGGCCTTTCTTCTGGGGTGGCAAAAATGGGTCCACAGAGGGGCACAATGACAGAATGGGGTGCGGGGAGCGCAAAGATCAACTGGGACTGAAAATTTGGGAGGTGGAAAAACGGAGAAAGCCCCGAGGGACAAAGACAAAGTGGGAGTTACGGAGACAACAGAGCCTAAGGGGAGTGGAAATCTTTGAGGTGGCAAAAAAGGGTAGGCCCAGGTCCCTGCCATGTGTATTCGGGGCGCCAAGCAAAGAAGGGCGGATGGACAATGCAATTTCCCCCGGGGTGCAAAACCCAAAAAGGGTTTGGTGGCAGATGGGAAACTGAGCAGATGTGGGATAGGCGGGTGTCAGCATCAAAATATGGCTGGGGCAGGTAGTTTAAATCAGACTCTTTCTCCAGTTTGGGTGAGGCGTAGGGCTGTGTGTCTGACCCCAAAGGCATTGGTGTGTGGAAATCCGGGCCCGATCCAATCCCGAATTCTTGACAAAGGTCAGTCTTTCCCACATTTCCCATGGAAAGCGGGTTTCCTTGGGGAAAACGTGGCCCCCCGCCGCAGAACCCCCGCTCTGATGACACTACTGGGGGGCAGGTAGTTTCCCCACTGAAAACTCGGCAAGTTGCGGCCAAACCATTTTGGGCTCCCCAGTAGTCCAGCGGATCTTTAAGGGGGTGGCAGAGTGCTGTCAAGTGGGCCCACCACCTGTTTGTTAAAGGGGATGCTCCAGGCCCTGCTGCGCTGCTGCTGCTGGCGATCCCCTCCTCACTAGGGGGTGAAGGAAGTGTCATCAGGGATTCCAGACTTGGTTGTTGCTGATGGGCTGGTATGCATCTACCCCCCCCCACCTTCCCCGCACCCGCGGCGTAGTACGAAGCGCTGAAAGAACCCCCGGTCAGACCTGCAGAGGAGGGACGATCCCGCACTAGGCGGGGCCCAACTGAAACGGGGATTTCCCTATAGTATTTGAGTTTTTCCTCCCTCTAAGAGCTGGAAAAAGGTTCCCTTTTTGGCCCCCGGTAGCGAGGGTCCAAAGGGTGGAGAGCCAAAAAGTCTCCTTCCCGGATGTGACTTTCGGTGTCACTAGCCCCCGGGAAAACGCATGCTGCGGCCTCTGCACAAGTGACTCCGAGGGGCTCCCTGCCCCCATCTCCACGTATACTGCCCGGTGCTTGGGGTATCTGCCCCGTCTTCCCCATTCCATCTAAATCTCAGTGTCCGCTCCCCTCTCTTGTCACCCGGTGAAAATCCACTCATTTCACCAGACAATGTTTTTTGCTCCCAAATTTCCTCCTCTCAATTTCATCCCCCCCGGACCTGGGGCCGCGAGATTTTGTCGCCACTTTCCCAGTCCCTGCCAGGCAGATTTTCGCTCTTTTCCCAGGACATGAAGCAGGGGAAATGACGTTATTCATCGTAGTCCTGGCGATGAAAAATAACGTGGCCCTCCTCAAATGGCCTAAACAAACGGAGGTGCCAGCTGAGCTCCCACTGCTACATAAAGTTCACAGGGGAGATTCTGTCCGCCGGGATATAAAAAAAATCTTTAATGGCCTTTCTCTGTTCATACAGTGGTCCAACATGTGCAGGGGGAAATTTCCCAACGGGGGGAAAATCGAATCAGAGTGTGTTGGGGGAGGCCGTTCTGCCGTGCAACTTGAGGAGGGTTTTCCCTGGTTTTTTAGGAATGAAGAAGTGCTGCACATTTTCCGGGCCCTTTACAAAATTTTTAAAGATGGTGGAAGACTTCAGGAACCTTTTCAAACCAGTTTGAGCACATGGTCATGCAGGGCGCTGGACCATCCCCCCTCGGTGCAGCGCGAAACCATGTTCCTCCCATTGCCCGTCCCAGGGTTTCCCCGATTTGCTTTGGGCGTGGAGAAACCCACACATGATTTTTTCTGCATGACGCGGAGCATTTCCTCCCTGGTGATTCGTTCGGAGGAAGCCAGGTAGAACTGATGCCCCGCGTCCCCTAAAATGTGGTATGATGGAGCAGTACTTGTGGGGCTGAGATGGTGGTGTGGTGGAGTAGGAGGAGGCGGCTTGGGCGGAGCCCGTTTGACAACTTGGGGAGAAAGCGGCGTTCCTCCCCAAGTTGTTGGTGTGCCTGGGAGGAACCATTCACCAGTGGGCCTAAAGGAATGTATGGTCCCGACCAAATTACAGCTCCCGCGTCCCGCGCCCTGCACCTTGGAACAAAAAAAGTCAAGGATGGGGCCCCCTTTGTTTCATATTTTTGAAGTGCTGGTTTCTGCCTTTTTTGGGAAAAGAAATTACGGCTTGGAAATTCCATCTCGGTGGGGCCAAGCCATTAGTTCTCTGAACGGTTGCAGAGCCCCCATTTGGAAAGGGGGGGACTCCCCCCCGTCCCAACAACTTTGGACAGGAGAAATAGTCAGCTTCTGACCCTTGGGGGGGGTTTGGGGCCCGCGTGAACGACTACTTGCGCCATGAGTAGCGAGGGCAAGAGCTCGGCCCGGGAGATGATGTAAAAGAGAAAGACCCCCCCTTCTGAGAGGTGGGGGAAACCCTTGACTGACTGCAATGGCATGCTTTGCCACTGGGCGCTGCTGTTTGTTGTTGCGGGGCAGGAAGACCACCACATTTTGAGCCACGTTTCCCCCAGGCCCCCGATGGGGGGGCGTTTTGCTTTGTGTTGACACGGGGCCCCCCCCGGTGCCAACGTTGGGCCCCCCGGGCCCACTTTCACTTTCTGCCTACGGATTTCTACATATACCTTATTCGGCTCCCCCGGTTTTCTTAGCAAAGAACTGCCACCCGGAGTAGGGGATTTTCCCGAAAAACCCCTCCGCACTGGGGTGACTATGCCCCCCGGCTGCCTCCCCTGAGCCCCTGTGCCCCCTACTTTCTTGGACCCCGCGAAGGGATTTTTAACCCCGTGGGCCCCTTGGCTCCTGACCTCACACTGCTGTTTCCCCGACTTTCCGGGGCCAAAACAACCCCCTTGCTGGCCCGGCCCCTGCCTGAGGAAAAATGACGCCCCCTTCTCCTGAAATGAAAGAAGCCCTTGCCCACCCGGGTCCCCCAAGTGCGGTCGGGGTACATCATCTTTATTTGTGTTTTCCCCGTTTACTGCGGTTTCATAACCCGGGCTTTGGGAAAGCAGAGGCTGAACCCCCCACAACTTTACCCCCCTTTCCTCTCAACAAACTATACTTTGCCCTCTACTGCAAGAAAACAGGGGATATTTGGGCCCCCTTTCTTCGCTGCCAAGTAGCTGCTGACTGCCCCCCTCAAATTGTTCCTCCCCGCTATATAGTGGGGCTGAGGGCCCGGGCCAATAGTCCTGGCTGAGGGGAAAACCCGGGTGGGGGCAGAGGCGGGTTTAGGACAGGTTTAGGGCTGGGTGACCCGTCCCCGGGGCCCCCCCAAAATAAGGGGGTTTTGTCCCGAAGTTCCCACCGGGGGTTTGGCTGGGGTTGGGCAGATGTTTATTGGGGGGAAGTGGATGTCCCAGTCAAACCCAAACAAAACCATTGGGTTGTGAAAAAACCTAAAGGCCCCTAGATGACAGCCCGGGAGTTCGGCCTCACCGAGTGACCCCCCCTTTTTCGACGGGCCCCTTTTCCCGTGCTGCGAACTGGGCCCGCTCCAAGGGAAAGTTTGTGCCCTGCCCTCGGGAGGTGAAGAGCCTGAAAACCCCTCTGTTGACCCTTTTGTTTGTTCTAAAATTTTACAGCACTTTTTAAAGAAGTTTTCTGTATATGATAAATTCAAACCCCGTTTTTTGACTCCAAAAAGAAACCCAGTTTCAAGCTTTGGGGAACCCTTTGGGTATAAATTGTGCTCCAAAAAATGGGCAGGAAAAATTTTACTTGTATTTTGCCCTTTTTAACCCCTGTGTATTTTATGAATATAAAGCACAAAAAAAGGTTAAATTTAAAATTCGGGGTAAAGAAATTTTGCTAAAAAATTTTTCTGGGGCGGTTTTTAAAAAAAAAGTTTCTTTTACTGAGTACAATCCAAGGAAAAAAACTTTTGTTAACCCTTGGATGTTAAAATTTCGCAAAAGAATTGAGCAACCAAAAACTACCCGCTTTGTAGGTGTTTCAAAAAGGGTTATTTTCGGTACAAAGCAAGAGAAAAATTTTTAATTATCCTTTTCTTTTTAATTATGCCCACAGGAAAATTTATTTTTTTGCGGGAAATAAAAAGGGTTTTTTTTAGTACCAAACGGCCCCCCAAAAAAACGCTTAATTAACCCGGATGTAAAAATTCCCCAAAAAAAATTTTAGGGAGCCAAAAAAAGAAGTGGTATTTGTATTGTAAAACGCTGTTTTTTTAAATGAATACAATTTGGAACAGGCTTAGTCACCCTTGGTTTCAATGTGCTTGAGCAGTAGCATTAAAATGTATATGCAGCTGCATTGGGCACATGGGGCTTTAGATCCAATACCCCCAAAAAACAGAAAAAGAACTTTAAAAAAAGCAGTCTCTGAGAAAGTGAGAACCCCCAAAAATCGCTGTTAAAATGAGTTCTTTGTATCGCTATATAAGCAGCTCGGGGCTTTCCCCAATCAGTACATTTAGAGCGGGGATGGCTCCCCGCGTCGCCCCGGATTATATAGTGCGGTGACGCACAGAATCCCGCGGGCTTGATTGGCTTCCCTTGCAATTCATGCAGGCTATGCCCCTTTTTTCCTCCCAGAGTCTTTGCCCCCTGTAACGCCATGTGCTGCAGCCATTTTATCATCAAAAGCACACTTGTTACCCGAAAATACCCAAACTTCGCTTCGTTCGAACCAAAATTTTCCGAAAATTTTAAAAGAAAATTTCCCCTTGTTAGAATCAATTCGCCCATCTCTATGATAGCGGGATTGAAAACCCACGTTCTCAGTGCTGCTTATTGCAAAGCTACCAATGACTGGCAATAACATCATATTGGGGCTGTTCTGTTTTGCTGCTTAACATGCCTTTATCAGCAGGAAATGCTATTGTGATGCAAACCGTGGTAATGTTTTCCTATTTTGCCCCGGGGGCAAAAAAGGTAGGGCTGCCCCTAAAGTAAAAAGACAAACTTTAAATAGAAATACCAGGAGGTACCAGTGTAAGGCTGGAATGGGCAATTTACCTTCCCACCAGTAGATGTCACCAGAACGATGTGAAATAGAATAGGAAGAGAAAAACCCGGGAAATAGCGGGGGAGGATTCAGTACAGAGTCAGTAAAGAAAGACACAGAAGAGGTGAGGAGAGTTGTGAGAGCCACTGTGAATAAGAAAAGTAGTGCTAATTATTCAATTACATCTCGGTTGTTTGGAACAGAGAAGAGGGAAGATTCCTGCCCTACAGTCTCCTTAATGAAGAATGCATCGGAAAGGAGGCCTTTATAAGAGACAGCTCCCAGCCAATCCTGGGAGACAGTTGAGAGACTTTCTATCATCAACCTTCCTGTTATTCTCAATTCAAGGTAATACACCCCTTTAAGCTATCATAAATTGTATTGATTGCAACCAGAGCTTGCAGGTATTACACCAGTAGCAAAGGAAGGAGAAAGTTTAGCTGACACTGATAGATGATGTATGGACAGAGACTCCTGTCCACAGGTTTGCTGCCGAAGACCTTATCGAAACTACCTCTGTGCCCCAAGCAATACAGGGAAATGTAAAAAGACTGTGGACAAGGCCCTAAGCATGATTTTAGGTTAAGCGTTGTTACTGTTGTCCATTCAATAAATCTCTGAAAGATCCCTGGTTGCTTCTATTACATATCATTACACCTTTTAATACATTAAGATGTGAACATATAGCACTGTGTACTGCTACTGCACTTTTTTCTATGCTTCATGTGCTGTATGGTGGTAGGGAATTCTGCCCATGTATCCCATGGCTGATACAATGGGCTCCTTCTATGATCTAAGCTTTAGTTCCTTCCATAGATTTTCTATTGGATTCAGCTCGGTCATTCAAGCAGTTTTATTTTCTTTCCCTGAACCAATTAAGAGCCTCCTTGGCCGTATGCTTGGGATCATTGTCTTTCTGAAATGTCCGCCCTTGTCTCATTTTCATTCTCCTCGTAGATGGCAGCAGAATTTAGATTTGTCCATCCATCCTTCCTTCAATGATATGAAGTTTGCCGGTGCCGTCTGCTGAGAAAAAGCCCCATACCATGATGTTCCCACCTCCACACTGTACGGTTGGTGTTTTTGCAGTACCTTTTGGCCTCCAAACATAGTATCCAATGGCATCCAAAGAGTTCAGTTTGGTCTTATCTGCCAGACTATATTCTCCCAGCATTTCACAAGCTTCTCTAAATGTTGTTGAGCAAACTTTAAACATGCATGAACCTGCTTTGTTTTCAGCAATGCATTTCTTGCATTGAGAGTGTACATACAGGCCATGGAGGATTTGTGTATTACTTGTTGAAACAATTGTACAGGCTAATTCCAGATATAGCTCTCCACAGGTGTCCTTGGCTTTTGGACAGCTCTTCTGATAATTTTTTCACTCCTCTGTCTGAAATCTTGCGGGGAGCACCTGGTCATGGCCAGTTTATGGTAAAATGATGTTCTTTTCAATTCCGGATTATGGTCCCACCAGTAGTTTAGAAATTTTTCTGTAACCAGTGCCATCAGTATATTTTGAAACAATAAGGTTGCAAAGGTTTTGAGACAGCTCACCCATTTTACCCATCATGAGATGTTTCCCATGTGGCACCTTGGTAATGAGACACCTTTGAATTGGTTATCAGTCGAACCAGCTATTCTTAATTTTCACTAGGTGGCAGATTTCAGTTGGTGTCATGACTATCTATGGCTTTTTGCACTTCTCTGTCTTCATGTGTTCACTACTTTTTCCCTGTGTAATTCCTCATTATTACGCATAATTTATGGACATCTATGGTTTGATTCCTTTGCCTGTGTGGACTGGATTTAGAAATAGATTCACTAAGAAAATTGGTGACGTGTTCAATGCTTATTTCACTCTCTGTATTTTACCCACTGTATATACTGTATATAATATAAAATATAAAATATATATTATACATATTTTATATATATATATATATATATATTTTATTTATATATATATTCTGATGACTTGCTCACTCTTGGACAGCGTCTTGGCCCATCCTGGGGGATTCCTGCTTGGCTTTTGGATCGCTGTCCTTGGTAGAACGGTATTGGCTCAAAGATCTTATGACACGGGGGAATATTTCGGACTGGCCTCAGCACACTTTATTGAGGCACACAGTTACAGGAAAAAACAAAACACATAAAATTAAATCCTTGGCCGTCTGGCCGCTAACTCACTTACAGAGACCTCTCTGTCCAGAGGTCTGTGCCTATCGCACAGCACCTCAAAGTTACAGTGCTTACTGTATATCAGGCTTCCCTATAGCCTCTTGGGGGCCAGAGCCTCGTGCCAGCTCCTCTACGGCTCCATGCTGCAGGTGTCAGACCACGCTCCCCGATGACCTGTAGTAGGAGGCCTTTAATAGGTCTCCAGAGACATACCAAAATCCCGACCTGGAATGCGGAGACAGCCACCCACCCATGCGGAATAGCCGCCCCATACATAGCTGCCTTGCAGCTATTCTAGCCGCTACTGTAAGTGTCAGTAATCTATCATCACTGACGTAATATAGGTGGCTTTTCCCCACCAAGACCAGGTCCTCAGTGGCGCCTCTGCAGCAGGTCGCTAGCTGCACACCCTCTAGTGGCAGAAACCTGCGACTATCAGAGGTCCCTCTTCCACAATATGTATACACATACAATTTCCTCCTTTTTCCTGATTGGACATTGCATCTATATTGCTCTTCATCTATGTATTGTGATTAGCAATTTGTCTGTTATTTTTGAGTGTCCTTACTCACTTATCTATGCTATTGCTGCATATTGACTTATGGTCTATCTTTTATGTTTTATATTTTTCACTTTTTTTAATGTTCTTCTGATGCCAGTATAAATTGTATTTATTGTTTAGGGTCTTTTTAGTGGTGCCCATCTTTTGTTTTGTTCTACTACGCTGTGACTGAGTCTCCAGACCTACACGAAATAAGGAGGATCCCACCATGGAGACTGCTTATAGAGAATGAAACAATAGCATTGTTAAGTCAGTGCAATGAAGTGGGGCCTAATGAGAAAGGAACTAAGCAATGATGCCCTCTGGGGGACAAGGCCTTACATGTCAGATTGTGTGCTCATGTAATACGGGTGAGTGCTCTGGTCCCAATAACACAAGCTGGGTCATCTAAACAGGTTTTTGAACTTCTGTTGGTTTATTGAAAAGGTTGGGAAAAAGTCTCTTCAAGGATCACTCTGGGTCTGCATGGAAGCTTCTCTTGGATCTTTCTCTGTTGCGACATGATCTTTGGCAGTGCGTCTGTGGGTCGGCAATCATTTCTCTTTGTCCTGTTGTACTCTACATACTCCTAGCGCTGGGATTCACCAGACGTTGCAACGGAGAATAAACTGACCAGGTTACCCAGCATTTCTTACAAATGGGGGACCTGACCGCTCTTACTGCTTCTTACTCTCTATCTTTTCCTGAACTAACTCCTTCCCTGCCGATTTCTAGGTTTTTTTTTTTTCTTTTGCACTTTACCTATCTCATTCTGTGCCACTAATTGGAGAAAGAATGTGTTGCTGGCTTCAACCTTACACCACAGTGACCCGGGATCAGGGGACATAGACAGAATGTTCGCTGCCAGAAACATTGGCCACTAGAAACTGTGCTATATTAATTTGTGAGGTGCACGCTCAAAGTGATAGAACCTACATTCTGCCCCGTAAATATATGTTATTTGTAGTCACCAACTGAGTAAAGCTATCATGAGCTTTGCATTCAAAGGACTTGCTGTGTCATCTCCACAGCTAGGCAGTCAACACTATGGCTATGTTCCCATGACATATTGTGGCGCGCATTGTACACGCCACAATATCCTGGGCGTTTTAGAAGTACACACTGTACTTTTAGCACAGGGGGTCCGGGCCCTCGGCGCAATTACGCACTGAAATACCCCCGCAATTACGCTGTGTGAACATGCCCTAAGGGCAACGCATCAGAAAAGTGGCACCACCATGCCAGTTTGAAGGTGCATTAAATGAGTGTTTAGTGCACCTCAATGATTTAAACCCCCACATCCCCCCCCCCACACCCCCTTCCCACCACCAACCCCCCCCCCCCAATCCTCCCCCCCCCCCCCCCCCCCCCCCCCACCCCTGACAAAAAGTCTGGCGTTGGGTATACCTTTCTTAGTATAACTAATCTAGGTGCATAGAATAATCTGGGCACATAGCATAATGTAGGCACATAGTATATCATTGCTAGCATATTTAGGCACATTCAAATGTGTTGTGCCTGGCGTATAATGCACCTAATTTTGGTGTATCACAGTTCATTTATATAGAGAAAAAGGCGTCAACAGCTTTTTGGTGCAAAATACACCAAAAAAAATACAACTGAAAGCTGAAAGACACCCTTTTCTGCACTTGAGAGGTTAACTGAAAAGAAACCACAAATATTTAGCCTCTTTTGTACTTGGTGTAGTTGGCTGGAAATGGGTAATAGGAATGGACTAGTTTCACTCAAAGCAGTGGTACTGAAGTGATGATGTCTTCGAAGAGGAATTGGCAAATTCACAAATTGCTTCTTGTTTTACAAGAAAGGGATTGGTGAGGCAAAAGTGTGAGCCAGCAGCTGTGAGAGCAAGGATAATTTCACCAAACCACCAAAGCTAAGTCTAAATCCAACCAAAAGTCTGGATGGACTGGCTGATTGGGGGTTGTGGTGGGGCAAAGGAAGACTATAGATCTTATTAAAGCAGCTGTAGACAATATTGGTTTGCCATTTACGGTGAATCAAACTAGAGAGAAAAAGATGGACACTCCATATATTAGGACAGTCCTATTCTAAATGGCTGAAGTGTGGTTGTGTGGTTCCACTACTGCCAGGCTGACAGGGTTCCAAACTCTCTTCTGAGGATTTGTTACATACAATAGAGGGAGCTTGAGCTTTTCAGCTCCTTTCCCATAATGCCTTGTGATATACTGATGGCTTAGTTAGAGAGCAAAAAGGCGAATTCATAACTCCTACACCCTAATATGGTGTCTCTTCAAATACCCAAAATTATAAAAAAGAAAAAAATGGAGAGAAATTCCCTTTCTAAACCACCACATTGCCTCCCCCCAGCCGCCAGTATCGCTCTGCTCTGGCACTGATGAGGGCAAAACCCCCCTGAAACAGGCTGATGTATTGCTGCATGGCCTGATACTGGATTGGACATAATTTCCCTTTTGCTTTCTGAAGAACTCAGTGGGTCAAAAATAGCAATTCTGAGGAGTGTTACATCCAATAGAGGGACGCTTAGCTTTCAGGATCTTTCGCACATAATGCCTTGTGACCTCAACTCCAGTCAGCCCACTACATTGGAAACTAGACCAACAAGAGTTTCAGCACTATGGACTCTTTCCAGAAAAGGGGGTGGGTATTGGAGAAATGTGGGAGTTGCATGTGAAGGACTAGAGTCTGAATGTTCCTATTCCCATTGGAGTAATGATCTCAATTTGTTGTTAAGTAACCAGAGGATCGCCAATGATCCAAATTGCATCCTGTGAGACGTGCTGTCTTCCCCATTTTCCTCGGAAGCGAGTAGCCGAAAGCTTTCAAGGATGGAAGTTGTTGACCAGGTGGAAAAGTGAAGAGAGTGAAATTGGGTAACTGAAAAACTATGCAAGAACCGCACTTTAACCGAGCGATGTCCATCTAGTTCTAATATTCACACTAATGTTATGTTTGTGGAGTCTTTAGCCATCATGCCTTTAATTCATAAAATACACTATTCTCAGATGTTATGGATCAGATGTTACGGAATATGAACATGTGTTATTTCACAGTTCTGGTGGCAAGAAATTCTGTCCTCATGTGCTATGGCAGATACAGACAGTCCTGTGGCAGGAGCAGGTCAGATGAACCTATACTACCATGACTCTGACAAAAACTGGAGTGAGCCACCTACTGCAATTGTAATACTGAGTGTATGCTTCCAAGTGAGAACCACAAAGCTCTGTGCTCCTGTGCATATGCTATCTTTAGCTGCCAACTACCTCAACTGAGCAAAGTCATCATAATTTCTATGTCCAAAGGACAATGGGCGACATGTCCCAACATGCCCCATCGCTGGCCAACCTGTTTATGGGTTTGTTTGAAAGACTATACATTTGTTAGACATATCAAATATTTTAGAAGGTTTATTGACGATCTTCTGTTTGTTTGGGATGGCCCCTCAGATTCCTTTGAAAATTTTGTGAGTTTTATTAAATGATAAGGACTGGGGTTTTAAATTCACGGATTCTTTTCACAAACTGAAATAGTATTTCTACGACGTGAACCTATATTGTACGAGAACCATGTATTGGCTTCGAAAACCACACTTTAAGCCACGGATTCTATAACTACCTGGCTTATAGAAACAACCATTCGAGATAATATGGGTTAATAATATTCCGTATGGGCAGTATTGCCGAATTAAGAAAAATTGTACCAAAGAAAAAACTTTTACATGGAGCAAGCTGATTTTTTAACTGAAAAATTCATTCAAAAGGTTTTCCAGAATACATGTTAAGGATCTCGGGAAAAAAGCGGGTCTTAAAACACAAGCGCAATATCTTGAAATTCAAACGGAAATATAATTAAAAGATTAAAATAAGGAAAAAGAGTCATTTTGAACATGGTTTTATATCTCTAAACCCATAGTTCGCAGTTATTAAAGAAATTCAAAATATCATAAAAAACCATAAAAAACCATTGGCATATCCTCAGACGTGACCCGGTTTTAAAAGAATACCCACTCCTCTTGATCATCATAAATTTATTACAGGGAAGCCAAAACTATTAAAAACATCTTGGCTCCTCTAAATTAAAACAACATATGAAAACAGGTTGTACCTAAAAAAGAGAGCAACGAATACAGATAGGAAGAAAAATAGTTTATGAATGTGGCCATTCTCGTTATTTGTAATGGTTGCTGAAGTCATCAAGAAGGTGATAGATTTAAATCAGCATCGAAGGAGAGGAATTTCATATAAAAGTTGTCCTTCTGCTTATGTTCTTTGTCGCATTGACCTGGTGCTAAAAACCACTACCACTCTCAAAGAACTGATCACCTTACCAGTGTGGAATACAGTATGTAGGGAAGACACTCAATAAAATTATCCAGACGTTTAAGAGGGACCACGCTACAATGGTAAAAAAAACACAGTAGACCCGTCCCAGTCTTTCCCAGACACTGCCTTTGGATATTCATAATAGCAATGAAATTAGAATTGGTTATGCAGCCCATTGAATATATCCCAGTGGAAAGTACCGAAACAGAATAAAGAAATTGAGTAGCCGTGTGAGTATTGGATTTATAAAATTAAATACACTAAAACAACACGGATTGTAACGAAATTTTTGATTCCGTGGGTAAAAAATGTTTTTTTGGAGCCTGGAATTTATTGATTATATTGATTCTATATATATTTGTTATTACCTTTTAGTTTTTTGTTTGAGTTTTTTTACCCCTTTTAGTTTTTTCATGGTGAAATTTACAGTTTTAATGAGTAATGTTTTTTAAATAGTATTTTAAAACAGTTTATATACGTTATATGATAATGTTTTATTGAATGATCTTTTTTGAAGGAAAATTTTTGACCTTTTATGTATGAATCTTAATCAATGGACTAGTGAGTAGTCAATAGTCGATGAGTTGTTGTTTATAATGAAACCATGCAGATGAATCTTTTATCTAATCTGGTTTTAATTAGTGTTTAGATGAAATGTATATAAAGTTGTTTGAATTGAGCAGGTTGATACATGGCTCTGAGGAAGCAGAGTGGTTTAACTTGGCGAAACGCGTATGTACATTTATAATAAATATTATCTCATTGTATGTTTTTGTAATTGCCCTTGAGCGCTGCTAGCACATATTTCCGCTTGTCCTGAGAACTTATCTGTTCATTTGGGTTATCCGTTTTGCCGTGTGTTTTCCTTGGCGTCCCGCATGGACATCGAAGGCGGGGATTTTTGGAGCAGCCTCTAGAACAGAACCACCGCCAGGTGGAGGTGACACAAGGACCAAGCCGGTGCTGTACAGTAAATGTGCGTACAGCAGCAATAGGTGAGCATATTTGACTTTCCAGCTGTTTATTTACGAGTGGTACGTTTTTTTTAAGATCTCTGCTTCGGGCATTTGTTGTCTTTTCCCTGTTTATTTGTGCACCTGGGGATTTTTTTATTTCTCTGAGTATTCAGGGAGAGAATTTTCTACAGGGCACTTATTTCTTATGCAATATTGATTCTGGATTCGTTATGACGGAACCTAAATATACTGGATGGCGAAGTGTCCGTGGTTGTTAAACTTGGATATACCACCTAAGGGGACGTTTTAGATCCGCTGTTCCGGGTGATTGGGTACAGCTGTAGAAGGTGAGCAAGCCCTTTTTTTTTTTTTATATATACATAAGCTTTTTGAAAAATACTTTCTCTTTGTCATCAATTGCTTAAAAACTATTACCTCCAGCTGTACGGAATTTTTGTACAGCTGTAATAGGTGAGAAAGACTGAGCATATATTGTATCTATTTGATTTACATTATTTCTTTAAAACAATATTGCAACTATATATTGTCTATCTTTGTTTGTTTCATATCACACTCCCCGAACCATGGAGTATCTACACAGAGACATGAAACTCGTAACCCAATTGCTGGATAAGCTAGTAAAAAATTATGGGATTTGAAGCACCACTAGTGACAGGACAAAACCTTGGAAAAGAGAGAATATACGAGGAAGAAACCCCCACAACCCCCCCCCCCCCCCCGAGAATTTTATGGGATTTCAAGAACCCTGAGAAAACTTATAAACAAGCTGAGTCGTTTCCAACATATCGGTGCCAACTTTCTGGAGATGGTAATTTCAGGTCATATGTATCTAAGGGTCATTTAAAATGTTCAAACCTAACCCTTTTTTATCAGAAGGATAATAATTTTTGATAAATTGTGGGATGAAGTCTGGATGAGATGTCTCTCTAAAAACGTATGCGACTCTTGGTTAACTTAACGTAAGGAGATACTGTATGAATTTATCTTCGCTGATTTGAAAGATTATGAAAAAATTTCCATATTCAACACACATCCGGAATATATTAATCTGCATCAAAAAATAGTCAAGTAATTATTAAGAAATCTGAACTTAGATTATTATAAATAAAAAATACTAAATTTGGACCTGGGATTAATTCAATAAAGAAAAATTAGGTCCACAACAGTGTTTTTGAGAAAGGCGATACAAATAGAAAAGGAATCAGAGGTAGTAAAATATCTCTGAGTTACACAACAAGTTCCCCCTATGGTCGTTTAGACCAAAAACAATTCTAGTGACGTGGTGAGGGAGAGCGAAAGATCGTACCCCTAGATCTACTTCTAATAAATACAGACCCAGATTAAATAGTTACGGAAGGAAACATAAAAAATCTTTTGATGAAAACAGTCCCCGTTACTTTATAACTCCACCAGGAAGAGTAGGATAATTAAAGCGAGATAATAAAAGAGAGATTAACATTATTGATTAATAACAGAGCCTCTAATGTGGGAGTATGGATTTAAAAAAACAATTCACCTCTACTTAGTAATAAAATAAAAGGAAACCATGGTTTGTCAAACTGATGGAGACACAGAATGACACTATAAATATGGGTGAATTTACCACACACGAAACTTAAATTAATCTGTTTATCATCTGCCATATATCACTAATTTACAAACACACCATTTTATTATTGGAATAGCCTTCTACACCAATTCTACTCCCAGTGGGATTGTGTCTACAGTTCCACAAGTACACTTATACCTCCCGTCACTAGCATTACCTTGTCTAAATATCACTAATCAAGTGATTAGGAGACATTGGACAGGCTGATAATTATACACTGGGGGTCTGGTTGATACAACACCTATTGAAAATCCCAATCTCTAGAATCACCTGGATACCCAGTCTTTTTTGCGGCTTAAACCCAAATTTATAACATCCTAATCAACACAGTGGAGGGGAGTCCTCTAACAGTCCATGTAACACTAGAATCACTGAAACAAAAAACCATGTTAGATACGAAAAAGAAAAATGGGAAGAGGGAACAGAGGAATTTAAAAGCCGGCAAGGTTACAAAAAATAGTACAATATAATGAGAAAATTAAGAAAAAAAGCTGTTGAGAAAAATATAACAAAGAAACAAAGTGAAAATATTAAGATTTTCAATTATCCTGTTATGAATTTAAAGGAGATAAAAATAGTGATTCGGGATGAGAAGGCCTGGGATTGTAGATCCTGGACAATATGGTTAAATGATTGTGGAGTGTTCCAGGACATTAAAAAATTTATAAGATAATTTCACACTTAAACGTTTTTTGTTAGTAAACAGAAAAAATCTAATAATAATTAAGGAAAAAAATGAGAGAAACGCTATATCGATGAAGAAGAGGAGGAAAAGGATGTGAATGAAATAACCTGAAAACAGCAATAGGGGTGTTTGGGAAAAGAAGTTAGAGGTAAATCATAACTTCTACCCCGTTAGCAGCGCTCAGGGGAAATATTTACCTGTGTTCCAAGATTTGGGGTCAGTGATCTCAGAATGGTCTCTATAAAAATGTCGTCCAATCCAAACCTAATATAAAAAAAGAGAGGGAGGCATTCGAAATTATCGAAAATAGGGATTTTGTTATAAGTGGGGCCGATAAAGGTGGCGCGGTCATTGTGCATAGAACTTGCGGCATTATAATGGGAGAGGCATTGCGTATCTTAAATGACGAATTCTACTACAAGGAAAACAGATCAGAAGTCTATGATATTTTAAAGAATACCTTGATGAATTTATAATAGTAAATTTTGAACAAGGACGTCTTAGCAATAAGAAAATAATTTTTTTAACAAAAAATAAATGAAAAACAATACCGCTATTTTCTATTATTTGCCTAATAATACAAAAGGATCAGCAGAATCCCACACGGGCTGTCCCATCATTCGGGTATTGGCTCTATTCTGTTCAGTATCTGTCCCACGTTCTAGATCTTCAGATTACAGACTATAGTAGAGAAATTGCCGATGCCATATAAATGGGGACTCGAATACCATTCTTTTAGAGATCTAGTAGGAAAAAAGCTGAGGAAGATTTCTACCTTCCTGCCACACTGGACGTTACAGCGTTTTACTTCGAATATCGAGCATGGGCGTGGGGTTACGTGCAAGTAAAAACCTTTCTGGTTTTCAGGAGCCAATTTTTTCTGAAAATGTAAAACAATTTTTTATTAAGGTTTAGAGCTATTTGAAAATAATTTTTCTGTTATGAAAATGTACATTACCTCCACGCGCAGGTTGGCCTCGGCGTTGGGGACGAGAGTTGCCCCATTCGCTAGCCAACCTTGTTTATGGGTTTGTTTGAAAGACTATACATTGAGTCTGTAGAAAAACCCATTTTGGTTAGGACATATCATAAATTTTAGAAGGTTTATTGTCGGATCTTTTCTGTTTGTTTGGGATGGGCCCCTCAGTAGTCCTTTGAACAATTTCTTGTGTGTTTGTTTATTGTATTAAGGATGCGACTGGGGTATTAAAATTCACGGCGCTTCATGGGGAATTTCACAAAACTGTAATAGTATTTCTAGACGTGCACCCTCTATGTAGAGAACATGAATTGGGTATGATAATAATACACTCTTTAAAGCCAAGGATTAATATAAATACCTGGCTTTATAGTTCAAACTTCAGAGAAAAGGGGGGTATATAATATTTACGTATGTGCTGAATTGCCGATTTCAAGAATATTGTACACTAAGAATTAAACTTTTTACTGTGCATGCTGTTTTTTAACATGAATTTTCATTAAAAAAGGTTTTTCCAGAAAATTGATAAGGGATCTCGGGAAAAGCGGCGTCTAAAACCACAAGCCGCTCAATATCTTGATTCAAAACGGAAAATAATGCAATAAAAGATAAAAAAGAACAGACGTCCTTTTGAAATGAGTTTTATATCAACCATAGTTCGCAGTATTTAAAGAAAATTCAAAAATATTCATAGAAAACATTGGCATATCTCTCATGTCGTGACCCGGTTTAAATGACAACCCTCTCTGAACATCCTAAATTTATTTACACGGAAGAGCCAAAATATTAAAAACATCTTGGCTCCCTACTAAATTAAATCAACATCATGAAAAGCAGGTTGTTCCTAAAAAAACAGAGAGCAAGATTACAGATTGGAGAAAACCAGGTATGTTTATGATGTGGCCCACTTTATTTGTAATGTTTCGAAGTCATCTAAAGAAGGTGATAGATTTTAATCAGCATCGACAGGAGAGGAATTCATAAAAAAGAGTCCTTTACCTTTTTTTTGCTCTAGTTTTCTTTTGTCATTTACCTGATAACATACCGCAGTGTGGCATACAGTATTTAGCGGAAAGACTACAATCAAATTATCCAGGTACGTTTAATGCATGGACACCGACTACAATGTAAAACATTAGTAGACTCGTACCACAGTCTTCCCAGGACACTGTTTGATATTCATAATAGCAATGAATTTGAAGTTTGGTTATACGCCCATTGAATATCTCCAGAGGATGTACCGCTTAACCGAGGAATAAAGAAATTGAGTAGCCGTGTGATGCTATTGGTATTTTTAAAATTAAATACACACTAAAACCACACAGGATGAACGAAATTTTTGTATCCGTGGTGTAAAAAATGTTTTTTTTGGAGCAAGGTATTTATTGATTATTTGATACCTTTATTTATATATTTTTATTACCTTTTTGTATTTAATCCATTGGGGAATTTTTACAGTTTTAAAGTGTTACTGTTTTTATAAATAGTATATTTAAACAGTTTATATAGTTTTCTTGATTTTGTTTTTATGAATGAATACATTTTATGAATGAATTTTTGGACCTTTTGATGAGAGTTGTAATCTGTTAATCTCAATGGGGTGTACGAGTGAGTATTTTAGTCAATTAGTAATCGATGGGAGTTGTTGTTTATATTTAACATGGCAGGAGAGTTTTAGATCGTCTTATAAGTAGTCTTGTAGAGTCGACTGGTTTTTATATAGTGTTTAGACTGCGCGATTGGGTGATTTTATAAGTTGAGTTGATGATAGTGTGTCAAGTTTGATAGTAGAAGCATTGAAGAAAGCGAGTGTTGTTTACTTGCGTATAAGCGTCCGTTAATTGTTTTCGACGGTTTGTAAGATTTAGTAAACTATTATTTCTTAGATGAGTTTTTATTCCTTGTGAGCGCGCTGGCTATTGCTTCATTTGTCCCCTGGTATGTGTTCTAATGGAGAACACTGTTCAGTTATTTGTGATATCCGTTTGCCTCTGTGTTTCCTTGGGCGGTCTCCAGCTCGTGGACTATCGAAGGCGGGGATTTTCTGGATGCAGCATCTACAACATGATGTCCGCTCTCGCTAGATGGAGGTGGAGAGAAGCAACAGAAGAGGGGCGCGGAATGTCTTGCAAGCGTGCAGAGTATGTACCGATAATTGTTGTCATTGCAGCTATAGGTGATGACACTTGACCTCCACGTTTTTTTAGAGTGGTACGTTATTTAAGATCTCAGCTGCGCTTTGTTCTTTTCCCAGTTTAAATTGTGCACTGGGAATTTTTTTCTTTCCTGAGTATCTCAGGGAGAGAATTTTTCTACAGTGCACATATTTCTTATGTCCCAACATGCCACCGCCAGTTTTTTGTTCTATTTTGCGGCAAACCCACTTTTTACGCCATATTCTTGTGGTAACTGGACTGTCGTGCACCCAAACTAGGCGCATTATATGCCGGGAACGACACTTTGTAATGCGCCTAAATATGGTGCACTGTGCCCCCCATCGCGAAATGCACCTATTGAGGCACCTTACATAGGTTATGTGTCCCCGTCGGGCAATGAGCCTCAATAGACGCATACCATATACTACCAATGATATGCTATGCGCCGAGTGTTGAGCAATGCGCCCTTTTTGATGCAATGACCCCTTTTTTTGATACAATGCCACTTTTTTAATGCAATGCCCCCTTTTTTGATACGATGCCCCCTTTTTTGCTGCAATGTGCCCTTTTTTGATACGATGCCCCCTTTTTTGATATGAGGCCCCCTTTTTTGATACAATGCCCCCTTTTTGATATAATGCCCCCTTTTTTTGACGCAATGCGCCCTTTTTTGATATGATCTTCCATTTTAGGCGCATTAAGTAATCTATGCAAGGTATACCTGATGCCAATTTTTAGAAAGTATCGGACTTTCAGGCGCATTTTACACTCATTTAATGCGCCTAAAACTGGCATAGATACACCATTTTTCGGACATGTCACCCTTAGTCTGTGTAATCATTGCTGTGTCATCTCCTCATCAAAGTGTTCCGTAATACACCTCTCAAAACACCACGAACAGCCCAAAGTGGTCACCGTCCTGCTCCTGAAGATTTAAAGGGGTTTTTCAAGACTTTTGTAAACCTCTCCATCACCTCCCACTGTGCTAAAGTAGAAAATTAACACATTATTGATGACGTCAAATTCAGTTCATGGATCACGTGATGCTGCAGCCAATCTCTGGCCTCAGCGGTCTCATGTCTGCATGTACAGCAAGTGACCACAGAGCTCAATGACTGGCTGCAGCATCATGTGATCCATAAACATGATGTCATCAGCGACGGATTGCAGTGGTGGGGCTGCCAGTGCTGAAACGGTGGTGATAGGAGAGGTAAGTATGGGTTCATTTCTACTTAAGCATAGAGGGAGCATTTTTTTTTAAGTTTTATAAAACCACTTTAACTGTAAAGACACAATATTACTCCAGTTAAGCATTGGGATGGACACAGTTTGGATATTATCATACAAGTTTATAAAAGCTTCATAATTCATGGGTAATGGAAGGCCGTCTGCAAAAGCAGCAAGTGGGGAGCATTGCCGATAATGAAGAACTTGAAGGCTTTTAGGCTGGGTTCACACAGGGCTGTCTTAACCATTGGGCATGCTAAGACATTGCCCAGGGGCCCCACGAGCAGCGGTGTCCCAAGCAGGGAATCAAGGGATCAGCAGGTTCCTCGGGTTGGCAGGATCTTCAGGACACACAAACAGTTCAAAATCACGGTGGTAGTGGGAGCTATTTGCTCTGTACCCTAGACCATTTAGGGCCACATGTATGAATCCCGCCGGGTCAGGGCGCACCTTTCTGCCAGTTTTCCGGCGGAATCTGCGCCTGATTTATGTCGGGGCCGGGGCACGCTCATACATACAATGTAAAGTCCGCCGCGCCTCTTCAGTGTTTTAGGCGCAGTGCGGGTCCGAGGCGCAGTGCGGCGCTGCGCCTATGATTCGGCCCGGATAAGTGCGGTCATACATGCGGGGAAAAGTCCGCCGCGCCTGCCAGTTGTGTTAGGGGGCAGTGCGGGGACCGAGGCGCAGTGCGGCGCTGCGCCTAAGATTCGCCGCCGGAGGTAGCGCACTCATACATGTGGGGAAAAGTTCCCTGTGCCTCACCAGTGTGTGTGGGGCACAGTGCGGGACAGGGGCGCAGGCGGGACTAGGCGCCGGCGGGACTGCGCCGAAAAACAGTTCTGATGCGAGACAGGCTGGAACATCGAGAAATCATTCCAATGTGGGGTTGCGGAGTATGAATCAAAAATCGCCTTTATAAAGGCGTTCAACATTCTCGGGAAAAAGAGCTGAAACCTAAAAAAAAAAAAATACATAAAACAAAATCATTTTTCCAATATCCTAATTCAAGAATTAGGATATTGGAAATTGCCGGGAAATACAGTAATTTCAATTCTGAAAGCTATTCTGATTGGTCGGCATAAACCGGCCAATCAAATAGGAGCGACAGGGGAACCATTAAAACCTATGGGGAAGTTTAGACCAATCAGAATCCACAGCGGGATAGTTCAAAATACAGTAAAAAAGCTGAAAAGAGCTGATTGGTTAAGCTACCGGGGACTTGGCTAGCTCAGCCAATCAAAAAGGAGCGACAGAGACCCATTCTAGCCTATGGGGAAGTTTAGACCAATCAGAATCCACGGGGGGAAACAGTTTCAAATACTGTAAAAATGCTGAAAAGGGGTGATTGGCTGAGCTAGGGGGGGCTCGGCTAGCTCGGGCCAATCAGAATAGTAGCGCCCAGAGACCCATTCAAACCTTGGAGAATTATTGACCAATCGAATAGGAGCGAAAAAGACCCATTCTAGTCTATGGAAAGTTTAGACCAATCAGAATCCACGGCGGGATAATTCAAAATACAGTAAAAAACAGAAAAGAGCTGATTGGCTGAGCTAGCGGGGGCTTGGCTATCCCAGCCAATCAGAGCGGAAGCCCCTTTTTCCCATTATAGTCTATTGGAGAGATGGGCGCAATGCAATCTCGGTGCAGCGCCGTGCGGCATGAAGTATTAATAAAAAAATTATTTTATTAAAATGTAAAACATTATCAGATAAAGAGCAGAACCCTTCTTTACAAATAAAGCAGTTAAAATCCCGAACAACGCGTTTGTCGCCGAGACCGGCTACATAGGGAATTGCAATAGAGAGAACTGCCGGGAAATACAGTAATTCAAATTGTTTAAGCTTTCTCATTGGTCGGCATAAACCAGCCAATCAGAATGGAGCGACAATGTCCCAAATTAATAACCTATGGAGAAGAATTGACCAATCAGAATAGGAGCGACAATGTCCCATTATATCCATGGAGAAAAATTTACCAATCATATTCAAAGGCGGACAGTTCAAAATACAGTAAAAATGCAGAAACGAGCTGATTGGTTGAAGCGGGGGGCTCGTCCAGCTTACCAATCAAAAGCGCAAGCTACTTTCTCATAGAGTTCTAGGGGAAAAGAAATTTTGAGCGCGCTCTGTGATTGGCTAAGTTAAAAGAGGCGCCGTTATTTTGGACCAATGGGAGAGCGAGCGACGCTCCTATGGGTTTTCTAATGCAATCTGAAATTAAACTGTACACGGCCGAAATCAAATATAAGACTACAGAAGTGGTCCTGATGTGTATTTAAAAAAGAATAATAATATGGGTGTAACGAAAAAAATATATTAATTCAATAAAATCATGTTTATTTCTTTATTTTCGTTAGCCAAGGATCAATAATAATGGGTGGCAACGAAAATAAAGAAATAAACATGATTTTTATTGATTTAATATTTTTTTTTCCGTTTTAATACTGTATTTTGAACTGTCCCGCCTTTGAATATGATTGGTCAATTTTTCTCCATAAGATATAATGGGACATTGTCGCTCCTATTCTGATTGGGTTTAAAACTCCTTCATAGGTTAGAATGGCCACTGTCGCTTTCCCATTCTGATTGTCCAAAAATTCTACATAGGATATAATGGGTCTTTGGGCGCTCCTATTTTGATTGGCTGGCTTCTGCCGACCAATGAAATAGCTTAAACAATTTGAATTACTATATTTCCTGGCAATTCTCTCTATTTCAATTCCCTATGTACGCGCGGGCCTCGGGGACAAACGCGTTGTTCGGGTTTTAAAACGCTTTATTTGTAAAGAAGGGTTCGGCTCTTTATCTGATAATGTTTTACACTTAATAAAAATGATTTTTTGATTAATACTTCATGCCGCGCGGCGCTGTGCGCCGAGATTTCAGTGCGCCCATCTCTCCATAGACTATAATGGGAGAAGTAGCTCGCACTCTGATTGCTGGGATAGCCAAGCCCCCGCTAAACTCAGCCAATCAGCTCTTTTCTGTCTTTTTACTGTATTTTGAATTATCCCGCCATGGATTCGATTGGTCTAAACTTTTTCCATAGACTAGAAAAGGGTCTTTTGTCGCTCCTATTCTGATTGGTCAATAGTTCTCCATAGGTTTTAATGGATCTCTGTCGCTCATATTGTGATTGGCTGAGCTAGCCAAGTCCCCGCTAGCTCAGCCAATCAGCTCTTTTCTGCATTTTTACTGTATTTTGAACTGTCCCGCCTTTGATTCTGATTGGTCAATCCTTCCCCATGGTTTTAATGGGTTCACTGTCGCTCCTATTCTGATTGGCCAGTTTATGCCGACCAATGAGAATAGGTTTCAGAATTTTAATTACTGTATTTCCCGGCAATTTACAATATCATAATTCTTGATATTGCGCCGTTCTAGAGTTTAGGAAAGTGATTTTTTTTATTATGTTTATTTTTGAGGTTCAGCTCTTTTTCTGACACTGTTTTCTGCCTTTATAAAGGCGATATTTTCGGAATCATACTCCTGCTGCACGGAGCCGAGCGCCGATATTTCTGTCGCGATCTTCTATGATTCCTCGCATGTTCCGATCCTGCTTCAATTCGCCTCTGCCGGTGCATTTAGACCAAAAAAAAAAAACCAGGTCTGCCTGTCGGAGCTACTGAGCGCTGCACTGCGCCTACCCCGCGCCCACGCCGCGCCAATTCCCCGCCCCTTTATGCGGGTGCCCGCTGAAAGTGGCGAACGCTGCGCCTAACACCTACCCCCCATCCCCCGTCCGACAGCGGGATTCGGGCCGGGAGGCGCAGTATACGCCAAAAAACAGGCGTAAAGCCCGATTATACATGTCGCCTTTAGTCTTTTAGGTCACAGGTTGCTTTAGGCTTGCAACCTATAAGACATCATATGAGCATTCCGACCCAAGGGTGTGATTAGAAGCATGACCCGGTATAATGTTATGTGCTTGAGCAGGGCCCAGGGATCCATTATGCTCTTAAGATAGCCTTGGGCTTACATTCTGAGTTTGTGATATATTTTCAACGGCATCCAAAATTTATGAAAAAATACAAGTGCAGGGGTTTTGTAATTGTTTTTTTTTTAATTGCCTGTGTTTTTGTTGCATTTGGTCTCATTTCTTCTGATAAAATGCCCCTTCACTCATAACCCTGTCTTGTGTAGTTCCCTTGTTCAACTCCCTCCATAAGTTTTCTATGATTAAGGTCTGGAGACTGGCTAGGCCACTCCATGACCTTAATATGCTTCTTTTTGAGGCACTCCTTTGTTGCCTTGGCTGCATGTTTTGGGTCATTGTCTTGCTGGAAGACCCAGCCATGACCCATTCTTAATGTCCTGGCGGAGGAAATGAGGTTGTCACTCAGGATTTTAAAGTCCTTGGCTCCATCCATCCTCCCATTGATGTGGGGAAGCAGTCCTGTGCCCTTAGCAGAGAAACACCCCCAACACATAATGTTTCCCCCTCCACGCTTGACAGTGGGGACGGTGTTCTTTGGGTCATAGGCAGCATTTCTCTTCCTCCAAACATGACTGATTGAGTTAATGCCAAAGAGCTAAATTTTTCTCTCATCTGATCACAGCACCTTCTCCCAATCACTCCCAGAATCATCCAGGTGTTCATTGGCAAACTTCAGACGGCCTGCACATGCACCTTCTTGAGCAGGGGGACCTTGCGGGCGCTGCAGGAGTTTAAGCCATTACGGCGTAATGTGTTACCAATGGTTCTCTTGGTGACTGTGGTCCCAGCTGCCTTGAGATCATTAACAAGTTCTCCCCATGTAGTTTTAGACTGATCTCTCCCCTTCCTCATGATCAAGGATAACCCACGAAGTGAGATTTTGCATGTTGCCCCAGATCGATGTCAATTGACACGCATTTTGTATTTCTTCCATTTTCTTTGTGCAGGTCTATGATCTTGTCCCTGACATCCTTAGAAAGCTCTTTGGTCTTGCCCATGTTATAGAGGGTAGAGCCTGACTGATTGAGTCTGTGGACACAAAGCTTTTATAAAGGTGTCTATTTAAGACAGCGTCTGTAATGCAGGCAACGAGCTGATTAGGAGTCTAACTGATCTGTAGGAGCCAGAACTCTTAATGGTTGGTTGGGGATCAAATACTTATTTCTTTCAGAAAAAATGCAAAAAAAATTTTTTATAATTTTTTACAATGTGGTTTTCTGCATTTTATTTTGGATATTCTATCTCTCAATGTTAAAATTAACCTTCCCTTAAAATTATAGACTGTTCATGTCTTTTGTCAGTGGGAAACTTACACAATCAGCAAGGGATCAAATAATTTTTCCTTCACTGTAGTTAGTATAGTTGAAAAAAGACACATGCCCATAAAGTTCAACCAAGGGTGGGGAAAGATGTGGATGAAGTTAGGGAGAAAGGGAGTTTTTTAAACTTAGTTTCCCCTATGAAGACTTTGTAACCCATAAAGCAAGAACCAATCTGCTCTAAAGGAAGATTTAATTCCCAAAGTTACCATCAGACTGGTTTCAGATGTTTTATACGGCTACATACGAATATTGTTTAGTTGTAAGTGGTTATTTAAGCCATTTCTGAACCCTCAGCTGTTCCTGCTGTGTCCAGCTCCTCAGGTGGCGACTCCACAAAGTCACAGTTCTTATGGTGAACAAGGCTTTTCTCTTCTGGAGATTGAATCTTTTTTCTTCAAATGGAGGGAGCGCCTCCTTTGTCTTTTGAGGGGGTTTTACATGAAATAGCTACTTTTTGTAGGGGCGATTTATATACTTACATATATTCATCCTGTCTTATCTCAAGACTAAATAAGTTTCATTTGTTTAACCTCTCCTCATTCTACTTCTTCTTATACGGTTGTGCATCAGACAGTTTCCATGTTGCGTGTCCTCCCTTACCTCACAGTTGTCATCCTGGTTTCCACTCATTTGCTTAGCCTCCTGCCCAGTGCTCCTGGGCCAAAACACACGGCTGACAGAGAGGATCTATTCCTGTGTGTGACATTAACACACTAAAATACCGTGACACATTCATAATAGCATCAGCACCTTGTTTTAACAAGGCAAATACACTAATACCTTCAAAAGATGATGACTCAAAATCATGATCAAACAAGAAATCCCATCAAATACACAACCCATATTTATCATTTTTGGCATTATATAGAAGTATAATTTACATTTTTATTCTTAGACGTGTTTTAGTGTTCAGGTTTGGTCGTAACAGTATAATGAAGCATTTTGGGACAAATATGCAGATGACCAAGGACCAGCTTGAGCATAAAATGGCAAAAACTTCCATAGCCACAGTATATTTTCCCCAAGAACTGAGCGAAGCTGGTATATAAGACATCCAGACGCTTACAAAAGCTAACATGCTGAATGTTATGTAGGTGGCCTCATTAAAAGTATCTGGCAATCGTCGAGCTACAAAAGCAACAAAAAAGCTGATGAATGCCAAGAGGCCAAGATATCCCAGCATGCACCAGAAAGCAAATGCAGATCCCTCATTGCACTCAACAATAATGAGGCCAGGAAAGTCATGAACATTGTACTGAGGAAATGGAGGTGCTAAGGGCCCACCCTGCCATGCCCATGCAAATTGAAAAGGGGGAAAAGGAAAAAAATAAAAAAAGGAAAAACTGGTCTTGGAGAATCTTCTAAGTCTACTACAAGGTCGAGTCGACAAAAAGGCAAAAATAACCGTAAGAGTTTTGGCCAAAATACAAAGATCAAAGGGAAGATTTTCCAAAAAGTCCCTGGGTAGAAACATTTCTCTGAGTTGGGGTAACCAATAAAAAATACTGCTGAGATGAAGCAAAAGATCACACAGATTAGGAGAAGACCACTCAGAAAATTTTTGGCCTTGATATGGGGGTTTGTTTTGTTTTGGATGAAGAGCTTGAAGATTGCAATGGGAACCAAGGAAGAAACAAGGCTGATAGTCATTAAGGTTGAACCCAGCTTGTCTTCATAAGACAGGTACTCTATTGTCTTCTGAAGACATCTTGATCTTTCGTTGTTCGGCCATTGATTCCAGGGGCATCGGCTGCAGTCAGCTGAATCTAAAATGTGTCACAAATTGCATAGGTTAATAGTGAGGTATGTACACACCTAGCTTCACCCTTCTAGTGTTTAAGTCTACAAGACTTTCCAAGATTCTCATTAATACAGGATGTTATGTAAGATTTGACTTACGAGAATATGAGGGGATTCTGATGGAATTTAAAAATCGACTTGCCTGTGTGGTTGGAGATCTCTCCTTGAGGACAAGGAATGCAATGAAAGCAGCAGATGGGTTTTCTTTCTATGCTTGCCTTCCGAAACCCTGGAGGACAGCTCGGACTACAGATAGAAGAAGGGACCTGATGGAAAGCCAAGACTAGTTATCTGTATGTTTTTCAACCACTAAAGATGTCAACTCTAACCTTTCTGTGAGGAGTGTTCTGTTCCTTTCAGATTGTTTTGAGCCTATTTCCGAACCCTGGTCTGAGGTTGGAGTAGAACCAATCTGAGCTCTCACCTGTGTCCAATCAATGACTGAGATGGGGTAGTTATCTACTTGAAAACCTCACATAGACTATAAATATCCAAGCGGTGACTGTTTTTCGCTGCATGGATGTTCCAGAACTAATGGTGCAACTGTGCAGGTGGAGAACAGGCTGTGACCGATAGCTGGGCTCGCCACCGAGAAAACAGGGATGGGTTAATACCATCCCTGCCTTCCCAATTACTGTGTCAAGGAGTGCTATATAAACAGATAGGCAGGAGGCTGGTTGGCTTCCTGCCTCCCGGTGCCGGCGGTCATGTGATGGGCTTAGTAACTGCCTGGTCTGCTGGGTCTTATCACACCAAAATCAGCTCTGCAGTCAGGGTCAGGGATGTATTTCCCCTGGATTTCCATTGTAACTGGGACAGAAAAACCAAGGGGGAAAAAGTGATATAAAAATACCCCCCCAAAGGTTTTTTTCTGACATTATTGGGGTCACAATATGTAAAATAAAGTAAAAAAACAACACACACAAAAATATTATTAAAGTAAACACTAATAGCCCAAAATTTTAGCCCTGCCCCTGACGACGGGCAAACTTTATGTCACCCATATGTAAGTATCTGATGAAAAAGTAATGCAATTATACAACGTATTTAAGCACCATTTTTTGCTTTAAAAAAATAAATGAAAAAATGTGGAGACATTTTTTTTCTTACTATTTCCCCTCATATTAAAGAAAAAAACGAATGTAAAAATAAATAACAATAAAGCCTAACATATTTGGGAAAAAAAGATGAAAAAAATGGTACAAGAAAACGTTAATAGGGTTCAAACTAACGTTCCTGGTCTGGAAGGAGGTAATTGGCCCGGTCGGGAACTGGTCAAACCAGGCTTTCTGAGCACACCTTGCACGGTTCCTGACTCTTTTCATGTTTACGGCTTGATAAATAATTTTGGGTTCTGGCTTCAGAACCATGCACTCTCCTGGCTATTGACCCTTCCTCTAGTTTCTTCCGTGTTTTGTCCTGTTTCCCCAGTCCTCCCTTGTTCTTCCTGTCTATCCACCTACTGGCATTTGTTTTCCTACATCTCTCTGGAGGAGCAATCTGGATGCCTTACAACCAAGTCTATCCTTCTTTACAATGGGCTATGGTGAAAACCAAGAGGTAGCCTTAGACTCTGTTTCCTGGTAGGTGTCTCATTCCAGACAGCAGTTTGTTGTTTCTGCCTATTTTGTGCCTGTTTTGGGAATTACTTGTCTAGCCGTTCCACTCTGGGGTATTAAAGGATTAAAAAGGATTTTTATCACCATGCTGTTTTACAGAGCCACAGCCAGCTTCAGACTCACACTGTCTGCTCAGGCTGTTAACAGTTCTACAGCTTCAGACTCACACTGTCTGCTCAGGCTGTGAGCAGTTCTACAGCTTCAGACTCACACTTCCTGTTCAGCCTGTGGGCGGTTCTACAGCTTTAGACTCCCACTGTCTGGTCAAGCTGTGGGTGGTTTTACAGCTTCAGACTCCCACTGTCTAGTCAGGCTGTGGGTGATTCTACAGCTTCAGACTCCCACTGTCTGATCAGGCGGTGAGAGGTTCTACACTTTCAGACTCACAGTTCCTGTTCAGCCTGTGGGTGGGTCTATAGCAGTGATTGACATATCCTCTCTGCTATTCTTAACTTAGCCTGTTACAGTTACATAAGTGCAGGAGGTGGCTGGGAAGCCACAAAAACAAGAGATAAAATCTGATCCTAGCTCTGAAGAGAAGCAAAATCGGAACAGTAATATACTTGGTATTTGTCTTTATTTACCTTTGCCTACAAGTCAATGAAATGATAATACCACTTTAAGAGGTTAAAAATACCTGGGCCATATGGGAAGACCGCTGGTACCAAGTCAAAATGAAAAAAACAAGGCAGACTTATTGGAACATATTCACACTGGGCTGCACATCCACATAATAAAATGACCCACCTGTCGGCCTCCTCCCTTCCAATATAGGACGTTTGAATCAATGCTAAATACTGTGGAGGCGGTGGTGTCGTAGCTGCCAACTTTGACCTTCTTGATGGTTCCTTCTGGTCCCGGTTGCCAGTTCACAATGTCATAGGCTGCAGGAGGGTCTCCATTCTCATCAAAATAAAATTCCCTCCTGCTGCTGAGGGTCAGCCTTACTCTCTTCATGTGCTTCAGGAGCTGAGAAGAAGGAAACTTCAATAAAAAAAATCCTTAGTTGGCTCCCTGTAGTCAATCTCTGTTTGGATCTTGAACACTAAGATGACAATTGGCTGCTGGGACCCATAGAGAACGTTGGTATGTGGATATTCCATAAATGTTTCTTGGGCCCTCACCTAGTTTCAGACTGGGGCTCTATCGTTCCCTGGTTCTGCTTGGTATTGGGACTGCTGTAAATGGTCAAACCCCGGTTCTGCTTGGTGCTATGACTGCCACATATGAAGTCATGGGTGCATATGTAGTACTGTAGGAGAAATGCTTGTGGTATGTAACCTTTATGTACTAGGTATATTATACATATTATATTGGTTGACGCCCATAGTTGCACTTCATAGTAGATATTTTACCTTACTTTCAATTTGATCTTCTTTTTTCCAATAAATCCTTATCAGTAAATGGTCAACAGAGAATGTTTGGCTGAGATAACTTATCTGCACTTTGCTTGTGATGTATGAACTCATTTCTTTGTGTAAAACCTGTATAAAGTGTGATACACGGACAATAGAGCAGCGGCATCATGAAGTCTCTTCATTGCCTCTCTTACGCTGTACAGTCATCACTCTGCCTGGGCTGTTTAGCATAGGAGCTGCTGGAGGAGCTATATACCTGCCTAACTACGAGGGAACTTACTGTATATATCTAACTATGAGGGGACCTATGCACCTGCCTAACTATGAGAGAACATATATACCTAACTATGAGGGGACCTATGCACCTGCCAAACTATAAGGGGACATATATACCTAACTATGAGGGGACCTAAAAACCTGCATAACTATGAGGGGACTGATGTACCTGCCTAACTATTAGGAGACCTATATACCTGCCTAACTTTGGAGGGGGCCTATGTATCTGCCTTACTATAGAGGGGACCTACGTACCTGCCTAACTATGAGGGGACCTACTGTATATACCTAACTATGAGGGGACCTATGTACCTGCCTAACTATGGAGGGGACTTATATACATACCTAAGTATATAGGGAAATTATATACCTAACTATGGAGAGCAGTTTTATACCTACCTAACTATGGAAGAAACTTAAATACCTACCTAACTATGGAGGGGACTTATATACATACCTTCCTAAGAGGGGGACCTATTTATCAACCTATTAAAGGGGGAATATATACCTACCTATCAAGGGGGGCTATGTATCTATTTAATATAAACACTACAAAAATGGTGACAGTACTAAACTCTAGTACCTGCACCCCCTAAAGATCTTGATGGGGGCTGATGTTCTGGGGGTGCAGGGGATGCAGTTCAGGCCGCACAATATGATCCTGGAGGTACAGGCCACAGCTGCAGCGCAACCTTGTCATGGGGGATGGCGCGGGTGCCATCGCCCCCCGCGGCCGCCCCCCTGTCCGCAGGGGGTCCGGCGTGGGTGCCGCGGCTGCCCACGTCCACCCCCCTGCTGCTCGTGTCCTGGCACCGGCTCACTGACCCATCCATGCTCCTGTGAGTGCTGCTCCTGCCTGTTCCGGCCGCGGTCTGGATTTAAAGGGCCAGTGCACCGGTAATTTAGTCAATTGCCGGCCGCTGGTCCTATATAAGGTTTACGCCCCCTGCACTCTCTGCCAGATTTTTGGTGTGCGTTACCTTGTCTAGAGAGAGTTTGGAGTTCTGTTTGATTACCCGTGTACCAGTCCGTTCCGCTACGTTTCCTGACCTTGCCTGTTTGACGCCTGTCCTGACCGTTTGCCTGTCTCTGACCACGAATCTCTGCTGCCCGTCCTGACCTCCTGCCTGTCCCCGACTACTCTTCTGGATTACGATTCTGTACCACGCAGTACCCCGGCCGCCATCGCAAGCAAGTCACGTCAGGGGTAGCGACCGGGTAGCCTCACGCCGCAGCAAGTCCATCCCGCTTTGCGGCGGGCTCTGGTGAATACCAGGGTCTACTTAGACTCCGCTTCCTGGCGTGGCTGAACTATCATCGCTTGCAGGGGTCCAGCGAATCCCCAAACCCGTACAGTACAATCTGGCCATGGATTCTGCCAGGGTACCTTTGCCTGAGCTCCGGGACGTCACGACGGCCGTCGCCCAGCAGAGCCAGCGTATTGACCAGCTCGCGGCCATGATGCAGAACCTTGCGGCCCGTCTACCTCTGCCTGTGGCTGCTGCCGCCACGCCAGCGCCAGTTGCTCCTGCAGCCATGGCTCTACCTGCTCCTGCACCGGGAACTTCCCTGCATCTGCCGCTTCCTTCACGCTATGATGGAGACCCCAAGAAGTGCCGAGGCTTCATCAGCCAATGCTCCATCCACACCGATATGTTCGGGCATCAATTCCCTACCGAGCAGGCTAAGGTGGCCTTCATAATTAGCCTCTTATCGGGGGAAGCCTTGGCCTGGGCCACTCCGCTATGGGACCGAGGAGATCCGTTGACGGCAAATCTGCAAGCCTTCCTCCAGGGGTTCTGCACCGTCTTCGAGGAACCTGGCCGCACCTCCTCCGCTGCCACAGCTCTGCTCCCTCTCCGTCAGGGCGACTCTACGGTGGGTCAGTACTCCATGCAGTTCCGCACCCTAGCCACTGGACTGGAACAATGAGGTGTTGGTGGCAATCTTCTGGCAAGGCCTCTCTGGGCGCATTAAAGACGAGCTCGCTTTACGGGACCTGCCGTCCACTCTGGACGAACTGATTTGGTTGGCCACCCGAATTGATATACGCTTTGCCGAGAGACAACAAGAGCTCCGCCTCCACTGGGAAGTCACCCGACCCCGCTGGCTACCTCGTCGAGCTCCCATTTTTCAACGCCCTCCATTTCCTCCGCCAATGGTTCCTGGGGACGTATCCATGCAGGTCGAAAGGGCTCACTTGACCCAGGAGGAACGCTCACAGCGTCATCAGAGGCAGCTATGTTTCTACTGTGGCGGTTCTGGCCACTTCATTGGGGACTGTCCAGTGCACCCGGGAAACTCTCACACCTAGGGCTCGCAGGAGAGGCATCCCTAGGTGTTAGTGCGGCCTCTCCCTGTCTGACCATAAACGTACTCTGTGAAATTTCGCTGGACAGCACCTTTCAATCCACCGCCTTCCTTGATTCGGGGTCCACTGGAAACTTTATCAGCCACGTGCTGGTGTCCAAGTTTCGTCTCCCAGTGACCCCTCTGCAGAAACCCATGTTCGTCTCCTCTGTCAGTGGCGAATGCCTCAAGGACGCTATTCGGTTCTGCACTGCGCCCCTCACCTTGCAGATAGGCGCACTACACAAGGAGACTTTGAAACTTCTCGTTCTGCCTCGCTCCTCTTCTGAAATCCTCCTGGGCCTTCCTTGGCTGCAAGAGCATGCTCCGACCCTGGACTCGAACACAGGCGAGATTATCCGTTGGGGTCCCGCGTGCTACTTGCGATGCCTTACTGTACTCCGTCCTGCTCTACGGTCTGCCTCTGTAAAGTCTACGAAGCCTCTGCCGGGTCTGCCCATTCCTTATAAGGACCTAGCCGATGTCTTTTCCGAAAGACAGGCCGAAACGCTTCCTCCGCACCGGCCCTTCGACTGTCCTATTGACCCAGTACTACTCCTCCCTGAGGCAGAGTCTACCCTCTTTCTGTCCCGGAGACTAAGGCGATGTCGGAGTACATCCATGAGAATCTCCGTAAAGGCTTCATACGCAAGTCCTCTTTGCCTGCGGTTTTCTTCTTTGTTGAAAAGAAAGATGGAACTCTCCAGCCCTGTATCGATTATCGGGGGCTCAATAAAATCACCATAAAATATCTATACCCCCTGCCTCTGATCTCGAAACTGTTTGATCACCTGCGTGGCGCAAATTTTTTTTCCAAGTTGGATCTACGCGGAGCATACAACTTGATTCGTAATCGGGAAGGCGACGGATGGAAGACGGCCTTTAATACTCGAGATGGCCACTTCGAATATCTCGTCATGCCGTGAGGCCGACAGGTACCGTAGACCTCCGCCCATTTTTAAGCCAGGTGACAAGGTTGGTTGTCCACCAAATATATTCGTTTCAGGGTGCCTAGTTATAAGTTAGGCCCTAAGTAGTTGGGCCCTTTTGTTGTACTTCGGCAACTAAACCCAGTGTCCTACAAGCTTCGCTTGCCTCCCACTCTGCGTATCCCGAACGCCTTCCATGTTTCTCTCCTCAAACCCGTGGTGCTGAATCGCTTCTCCCATTGACCTGTCTCGCCTTCTCCGGTGGCCAACTCTGATAACATCTTTGAGGTCAAGGAGGTGCTGGCGGAAAAAACAGTGAGGGATAAGCGGTTCTTTTTGATTGATTGGAAGGGGTTCGGGCCAGAGGAGCGATTGTGGGAACCTGAGACCAATCTGTCACCTGACCTCCTCTCTAAGTTCCGTAAAAAGAGGGGGAGACCTAAGGGGGGTACTGTAATGGGGGATGGCGTGGGTGCCGTCGCCCCCGCGGCCGCCACCCTGCCCCCCTGCTGCTTGGGTCCTGGCGCCGGCTCACTTACCCATCCACGCTCCTGTGAACGCTGCTCCTGCCTGTCCCGGCCGCCGCGTGCGTACCTGCTGCTTAGGGCACGCGCGCGACGGCTGGTCTGGATTTAAAGGGCCAGTGCACCGGTAATTTAGTCAATTGCCGGCCGCTGGTCCTATATAAGGTTTACGCCCCCTGCACTCTCTTCCAGATTGTTGATGTGCATTACCTTGTCTAGAGAGAGTTTGGATTTCAGTTTGATTACCCGTGTACCAGTCCGTTCCGCTACGTTTCCTGACCTTGCCTGTTTGCCGCCTGCCCTGACCGTTTGCCTGTCTCTGACCACGAACCTCTGCCGCCTGTCCTGACCTCCTGCCTGTCCCCGACTACTCTTCTGGATTACAATTCTGTACCACGCAGTACCCCGGCCGCCATCGCAAGCAAGTCACATCAGGGGTAGCGACCTGGTAGCCTCACGCCGCAGCAAGTCCATTCCGTTTTGCGGCGGGCTCTGGTGAATGCCGGGGGCTACTTAGACGCCACTCTCTGGTGTGGCTTAACTATCATCGCTTGCGGTGGTCCAGCGAATCCACCGAACCCTTACAAACCTCCATGGAGTTGGTCCTCTTTATTTTCCCCAAGACATTGTGCCTGTCAGCTGTGGCTCGTACCCCACCCTACTCCTACTGCAAAATACAGCCCCAACCTATCATCCCATAACCCCCACTACCATCTATCACCCCATGGGGAGTCTATACAGATATAGGAAATGGGTAAGGAGCTGCTTGAAAAGTAAGGATTCTAAGATGTGTGTGTGTGGTAAATTCTGCAGAGACGAGTTGTGGCCAGGAGAAGTCATAATGGCGGTTTGGGCCGAAAGGAAAAAAACAAGGGGAAGACGACCTCTCCGATAAGAGAAGATGTCACCTGTGAGTCAATGGCTATAATCTATACTATAATCACTTCTATGTCTGCAGAACCTGTGTACAACTAGGAGTAGTGGTCCTCGCATGTGGTCATGGTTTAGCAGTATTATTTAGTTAGCTAGTGGTAGAATTGGAGTTGATGGTCTTGATATTGTGGGATATTTTAGTAACAATATGATGGTAATATGTTTGGCAAATCTGCTCCATACACAGGTGTATTATCTGATGAGTGTATTATTTAGAGGTATTACACTATTGTACATAAATGAGTGGTTTTGAAGAGGCAAATTTGTCAGCTCTGATCTTCATTACACAGTGACTGCGGTGGTGGGCAGGATCTGTGTGGAATACATGTAAAATAAGTGACAGGCACATATGTTTTTTTCTGTTAAAATATATGCGGCAGTTCACAATGTGGCGTGAAAAATGCTGTCTGAACCCAGTCCTTCTGAGCAACACCTCAGTCTGGGGGCCTTTATTAGGCTCCTGGCTGCTACTACCACCAATTTACACCCCGCCATTGGTTCACAGTGGAGCCGTTTGAGAGGTGGAAGGTGGCAGCTCCTGCATAACTTCCTAGATGCCACAGGCACATTGACCACAGTATGTGTAGTTAAAGGACCAGGATCTGAGTTATCTCCAGTCCTGCCTGCTGAAGGCAGATGCCGGTTGGGCTATAACTAACACATAGCACCAACTGTGTATGGAACAGGGGTCATCTCATAAGCCCACTCTATGGCCTTGTCCCCACGGCACTGTTTTTCAACCGATTTTTCAGACGGATTTCAGTTTTGAAAACCGTCTGCAAGCCGCTGACAAAATTTTAAACGGACCTTAATGGAAAATCCGTGCAGCTGTCTCCACTGCACGGATTTTCCGCCGGCGGTCCAAAAAACATAGAACATGTTCTTTCTTTCGACCTGTTTTCGGACAGAAGATGAACATGTCTATGTGAAGGGGGACGGCTTTTCTCCGCAAACTGTGGAGAAAAGCCATCCCCCTGCGGCCGTGTGCACGGCACGAAAACAGTACAAATACCGGTCGGATAAACCGACCGGTATTTGTCCTGTGCCGTGTAAACGGCCCCTATATGTTCTTGCACCCCCTTCCTAACAGGCATGAGGTGGTACCCTACGCAGTCACCAACCTTTGTCATCTTGACTCTGCTCTAAACTAGCAGTAAGTCATAATCAGATGTAGAATGGATGTAGTAGAAATTTACTTGACCATGATAAAAGCTTTTCATGTTATCTGATATTAGATAACAAAAGCCATTGAAAAGAAGTGAAAAAGTTATAAAAACATTTTGTGTTGTGATATCTCTGACTCCCTATGGATTGACATATCTTGGACCCTTCAAAATAAACTATTTCTTACTCCCTTATGTTTCCTTATAAGGGACTTTAGTCTTCCATAGTGTCACATAAGGTTATCTTTGGCTGGAAGAGGTCCATTATGGCACGCAAGACTGGTCTCATCAGAGACCAATTCAACTATGGAGTTAGGTTAAATGAAAATGTAATTTACAGTAAAATTTCAGGGGTGTTCCCACTATAGCCCTTGATGGCATATCAATAGGAGATACCATTAAAGTCTGATAGTTGTTGGATCTTCTTCTGGGTCTCCTACCAATATCAGTAACCCATCCCGAAAGTATTGATTCAAAATGGAGAATCAGTCAGGCTTGCGCATGGCTCTCCATTCTGTTCTATGGGCGTTCTGAGTACAGGTGAGAGCATGTTTGGCAGTACTCTGAGGTAGGACCCGCACCTACCAGATTTTGATGGCATATTGGCAGAATATGTCATTAAAGTCTGATAGGCGCAGGTTTTTAAGGTGGCACCCACATCTCTCTTAGGAACAGGGCCCCAAAAGTGTTGACCTAGAATGGAGAACTGGTCAGGCTTGTGCATGACTCTCCATTCTGTTCTTTTGGGAGTTCTTACTACGCCTGAACACATTGCTCCCCTGTACTGGGAACTCCCATAAAACAGAATGGAGAGTAATGTGCTAGGATGACTGGCTCTCCATTATGAGCCAACACTTTTGGGGGCTCATTTCTGAGATAGGTGAGGGTCCCGGAGGCAGGAGTATTTTAAAGCCAAAGTGACATCTCTGATGCCTGTTTATTTGCATAGTCATACATTCATACGAGTAGACTCTGTACAATTTAGAAGCCTGAAGTTGAAGAATATTATAAAGCTTATTGTCTCCCCTTCAGTTTTGGTGAATTTCCTCTTGCTGCTTACCTGCCATGGTTTGAAGTCCCATAACTTCGCACAGTCACCAACAGAAAATGGATCACTTTTTTTCTTGCAGTTACTTAGATCCTCCAAAGCTTTGGCCACCACGTTGATTGCAATGTAGACGTTATAGGTGACTCTTAGACTGGATACATCATTGTAACTGTTCAGGACACTGTCAAGACTTTCTTCTCCACTGCATAGCTCATCTTGAGATTCCTTAAAGTTGCTCATATTGGAGTCATTGAAAAATTTACAGCTAAAAGTTTGTTCCCAAAGTAGATTCACCCAATTTTTTCCAAGAGAAGTAGAAGGATGGAGCTTGTTAAGAAACGTCTTAAATCCTGGAATAGTCCCACTGTAAAGGGCAAAACCTATTGTGCCTGGTAGAAGATCTGAAAATCTCCCCATGGTACTTAAGGTAGATGTAGACCAAGCTTCACTGCCTACCATCGTCTTGCCTGTGACATTTTGTCGTAGCATCTCTTCTAACACAGGAACAAAATCTATATCATTGGAGAACACAATCATGACATTGGCTGTTGACGCCTTCATGGCCTTCACTATGCGTGGAGCGTTGCGATCTGGTTGACTCCTATAAATTGTTTCGGTGAATGCCACGCATGCTCCAGCCTTCGCTATTTCTTTTTTTACAAGTTGAATCCCATGTTCTCCATAATCATTGTCCACGGCCAACACACCGACCCAAGTCCAATTGAAATGTTGGACTAATTGGGCCAGTCCTTGTGATTGATAGGTGTCACTGGGGATAGTCCTGAAGAAGGATGGGAACTTGGACCGGTCGCTTAGGAATGAGCTGGTAGAGAAATGGCTTATCTGTTATGACAATTAAAAAAAAACTTGACATGTATTTAGTGTACATTCAGCTTATGAAGTATAATCAAGATCTCTCTTCAACCCTTTGCGCTTAATATTCTTATGAGATGGCATCTTTTCAACATATCAGGTGCCGCTATATCTTTGGGTCCAACTTTGAACATAGATTTTGATATCATACATATCCTATATAATGTACCCTGTGAATGTTGCCCTTTGCTCCTGTTCAACTGAAAGACTGTTATAAGCAGGCCTGGACTGGCCCACAGAAGATTAGGGGAAACCACCAGTGGACCCCTAGGTATGGCAGGTCTGGGGCTGTTTTTCGGTGAGAAATGTAGAAAAATAGAGGCAGAAAGCAAGAGTCATGTGCAGTTTGTCCAGTCAAGACTGTAGAGTGGGCCCAAGAATGAACTTTACTGATGGGCCTTAAGAATCAACTCCACTGGTCGGTCCCCAGAATGAACTCTACTGGTGAAACCCAAGAATCAACTCCATTGGTTGGCCCCAGGAATCATCTCCACTGCTAGGCCCTAAAAATCACATTTACTGGTGTGCCCTAAGAATCAACTCCACTGGGGAGTCCCAAGAATCAACTCTACTCGTGGGTCCCAAGAATCAACTCCATTGGTGTGCCCCAAGAATCAACTCCATTGGTGTGCCCCAAGAATCAACTCCATTGGTGGGCCCCAAGAATCAACTCCACTGTTGGGCCCCAAGAATCACATTTATTGGTGGGCCCTAAGAATCAACTCCACTGGTCGGTCCCCAGAATGAACTCTACTGGTGAAACCCAAGAATCAACTCCATTGGTTGGCCCCAGGAATCATCTCCACTGCTAGGCCCCAAGAATCACATTTACTGATGGGCCCTAAGAATCAACTCCACTGGTGAGTCCCAAGAATCAACTCCACTCGTGGGTCCCAAGAATAAACTCCACTCGTGGGCCCCAAGAATCAACTACACTGTTGGGCCCCCAAGAATCACATTTATTGGTGGGCCCTAAGAATTAACTCCAATGGTGAGTCCCAAGAATCATCTCTACTGTTGGGCCTCAAATACCTTAGTCCAACCCTGACTATAAGATTGAATAAAAAAACCTGCTGGGTATAACTGAAGCACTTGTATTTTTTGCATCTTCTGTAGTATCCATATATAAATTTTCCACAATTTTTAGTGTCTAGAGCCTTGAGTAGGGAAAACCCTACTGGAGCAGTTGCACCCTTTTTAGGGCGGTACCTCCTCAGTTTAGTTAGGGGTTTAGTAGAATATACAGTAGCATAGGTTTTTCAGTCCAGGATTATAAATTGGCATCACTGATTCCACGCTTTCTGGCTTGGGACGCCATCTGAATTCATAACGGCATTCACAGTGAACATTCAGCGGGACGCATCTCCGAGGGATATCCAATACAGAACAACTAGGTCATGTTCCTTTACCTCTGTTTTATTGATATTTGTACAAGTCTATGGCTGTATGAACAATTGCAACACATATAGCAGTATTGAAGTGTCAAATATTCAGCAAATTTGGGAATCCTTTTTCTGGAAAAACGTATATATATATATAATATATATATATATATATATATATATTATATATATATATATATACTATATATATATATATTATATATATATATATATATATATTTTAAATTTTAAAATATAGTGTATGTATAAACAGATGGGACATCTCTCTATCTTTCCCTAGGATTCATTTTCTTTGGCACCTTTCTTCTTGGTGTTTAATATTGGGAGTGATTTTATATTAGTAATAATAAAAGTTATATTTTTAAAAATTCTTAACATTGACTCTGATGAATACTTTTCATGAGACCCTAAAACAAAGGACGTGTTTAATATTTTTTTTTGTTAGTTTTTAATTTTTTTCTTAGAAGTCCAAATATTACTTACCTGCACATACCTATAGAGACCGAGTATATGGGCCACTGCCATTGAGTGTGTAGAAATTGAGTGACCGATCACGGAGCTGAGGGGAACATTATTTAAACACCTGTAATTCGGGATGACCCCATCACATCCTGTCAACAGTTTCAAAGTTCCCTCCAGGTCTTGATTGAGCAGAGTACAGGAATCATATGCTTGAAAGCCTATGGAGATGTTGGGAAGGATATCCACATTTATATTAATCTCCTCCACAGCGAATATCAGGGCTTGGAGATGTTGATAACTCTCGAAATGGAACCTGAAGGGAGAAGAGAGAGCTTTTTGTTTGTTATTTATGACTTTATGGTACACAGTTGAGTTATATTATTATGACCACTCCATAATAAAGCAAAAGCTTCTGGGAAAAGAGCTGAGGAGCCCACAGCACACTCTATTGGATATACTTATCCTCAATTCACATGTAGCTCACAGGAGCCTTGTAGTGTGAAATGGATTTAAGCCAAACCAGTGAAGTTCTACAGACAGCTGTTTCAGGATATTTGCCCCTCATCAGTGCAGAGTAGAACTTATTGGTTGGCTGGGTGAGAGGCGAGAGTGGCTTAGAAGGAGGAATATCTCTTGGTCGGTGTGAGGATTTACATGCCTTTCAGACCTCACTTATTGTTTTCCATAAAGCAAAGGGTTCTGGGAAAAGAGCTGAGGAGCTCCACAGTGCACCCTACTGGTTGTAATAAGCCATCAATGTCTAAGATGGGAATAACCCTTCAGTTTTGCTCATTCTGTTCTATAGGAGTATCACGTGCAGAGGAGTACTGGAAACTGCCATAGAACAGAACGGAGAGTACCACACAAGTGCAGTCTCCTTTATGTTCTGCATGGAGACTTTCAGGGGGTTGTTCTCAAGATTGGTTTAGGTCCCAGAGTTGGGACCTGCACCTTTCGTACATTTATGGCATATCTTATCAATATGCCATACATTTCTGAGATATGAACACCCTTTTAAAAGCCTTAATATTCAGTCCCCAAGACAAGCCTGCTTCCCATTACTAAATTCAAACAGTAGAACCCAGAAATTACATTGTACACGTGGTCCTGGGTGGTTTCTCATTAAAAGAAACATGCTGGTAAACCTTATCCAAATGAATAGGTAGCACAGTTCCAATCATTACATCCCCGGGCTGAGATATTCCTTCCAGTTCTGCTGTTTCCAACCTACATCCTTCATTCATAGACCAAATCATGGGAATAAGATGGAACAGGACAAGGGTGCAGATTCCTACATGGACACTGTTCATCATAGTAGGTATCCTGTAAAACAACACAGAGTTTAATATAACTGCATGCAGTGACCTTTTAACATTGTAATCAAGCATCGAGTAAGGCAAAGTCAGACTGGAGAGCCTGGTGCCCACCAGTGGAGTTTACTCTTTGGGCCCACCAGTGGAGTTGGGTCTTGAGACCCACCATTGGAGATGACTCTTGGGGCCCACTAGTAGAGTTGACTTTTGGGATCCACCATTGGAATTGATTCTTGGGGACAACTGGTGGAGTTGACTCTTGGGTCCAACCAGTGAAGTCAATTGTTGGGTCCAACTCTACATCTACTGCACATGACTCTTGCACTCTGCCTCTTTTTCTCTGCATATCTTCCTGAAAAGAAGCCTCTGGCCTGCCATGAATAGGGGCCCAACATAACCAGGGCTCCAGGGGTATCTTCTGCTCCTGTGTGGGCCAGTCCGAGCCTGGACTAAGATCAGAATAGTAAGAATGAGATAAAGCATTGGTAAGGTTGGAGAATACAGATAAGGATATTAAACGTTGTTCTCTCATGTCATACATTCATAATTTATAGAGATTACAATTTTTTAGTCAATGCTCTGTGGGGAAAAAGTATCCAATTTTGCTGTTCTCCTGAAGAAAGAACACTGATATGAGCTAATACAGTCTTCTCCAAAAGTAAATCCCATACTTGGTTCTTGATGGATTCTTGTCTCAGTCCAGTAAAGAACATGATAGTAGCTGGCAAGGTAGCTACCTTATAGCTCAGGTGTTGGGGAGAGTGGGGTTATTACCATTGAAGATACCGCCTGTCTACAGATTGGTGACTCTTCCTTTTTGGGGAGACTCTTGTTTGGTTGGTATGAGGTAGCTTTCCTCATTGTGGAGGAGAGCTTATTTGCATGCATATTGATAAGCTTTAATTGGTACACCACACTTACCCACTTGGCATGCACTTTTTTACAGATACCATTTGATTAAATGAAAAAAAAGCCTTTTTAAAAAAAAAAAAAAAAAGGTTTTCTTTTGTGAAAAACAATCAATCTTGTCGATGGGATACCCTTCAATGGCTTGCAAAAATAAAAAAGTATGACTGTTGATGATCCTGTACCAAAGGATAACAAGCAGGTTTTGCTCCAAAGAGGCACGGATGCTTGGCAGTTACGATACCATATGTATAGTTCTATAAGCTTGTTGGTACTCTTTAAGGCTTGGTTCACATCTGCATTAGAGGTTCTGTCCGGAGATACAATGGGTCCTTCCAGTTTCTGTTGTTTAGACCGAGGAAATAGCGCAAACTGCTGAGCTATATTTTCCATCATTAATGATGGAAAATGCGATTGAGGTTCCGAATCTCTGACACAGATGTGGACCAAGCCTATGGTTCTTAATAGTCGGCATTAACAATTGGTTCTTTAATCATAGCTGCAATATTGTGACCCAATGATAATTATGGCCCTTCCTTCTGTACCAGGGATCCGGTGCTCACTATCTCTTGCTCTATGGGGCTCTATGGGGATCTTGTATAACAGTCACTAGCTCTATTTCAGAGTGCAATACTCTATATCTCAGCATTGTATTAATGATATCCACTTGCACACTCTACTGTCACATGTATCTGTGGTAGTAGACTTTTGGCCCTTGCTGTCTCTGGAATTGCATAGCTTTCTGTCTACATAGCCTGAGCAGTCTGCATTATTCTTCTCCTAGAGTCATAGGACTTTACGCAAATTTTGGCTCTACCAGTGACACTTCTCTTATAGGCCAGAAACCCTTATATCTGTCACAACTTCTACTAATTATGAAACTAAACCCAGTGAAGGGAACTCACCAATCATAGTCAAGAATGGACTTTCCCATATTAAATGGCTTTATGGGCTCTATGGCATCCTGAAAAGAACTTACCTGGTGCCAGGTCTCTAGAACCAAATTATTAGCCCAATACAGTACAGTTATATTTCATTTCAATAGAGCATATCACAGCATATCTTACAAGTAGACTGACAAGATGCAATGACCTTACTGCACCCTTTAGCAGCCCAGACTCTCCCATTTAGCCTTTTTATGAAGCAATCATACAAAATTTTAACAGGTAAAATACTGTTTTATCAGTAAATTCATGCTGATTGGGCACCAGTTAAACATTCTTACTTAAAACAACCATTTTACATAACCAGACTCTTCATAACCAAATGGAGAACCAAGGCATTATGCTGGCCACAGGATCTCCAAGGGCAAGTTCACCAGCTGTGAGTTAATAAGATAAACCCACCAACTACAACAGATGGAAAATGAACATGATCAGAATGATCCTCGTAACCCAAAGTGAAACATAGGGAGAGAGTATGGGAGATCACTGTGGAATCTGCTGGAAAAGTGAAGGAAGAAGGGAGCCCATGGAGATGGATAAGGGTACAGCACATATCTCCCTTATCCGTAGCTCACAGTAAAGATAAGGCTCTCCTACACTCTGCCCACTACAATGCTCTTTCCCCTAAACCCACAAGTGGAGTTGATTCTTAGGCTCCACCATTGAAATTGATTCTTGGCATCCACCAGTGGAACTGACTTTTGGGATCCAGCAGTCGAGTTGATTCCTGGGCCCACCAGTAGAACTAATTCTTTGGGCCCAGCAGTGGAGTTAATTCCTTGGGCCCAGCAGCGGAGTTGATTCTTTGGGCCCAGCAGTGGAGTTGATTCTTTGGGCCCAGCAGTGGAGTTGATTCTTGATGCCCAGCATTGGAGTTGATTCTAGGGGCCCATCCTACAACTACTGTATATGACTGTAAATGCTACTCATGACTGATGCATTCTTTATCTTTTTCTCTGCCTTTCACAGTGAAAAGCAATCCCAGAGCTTCCTTGGCTAGGGGCCTACCATGCCCAGGGGCCCAACACTGGTTTCCTCTGAGCCCCTCTGTGCCATTCCAAGCCTGTACATACCAGACTACCTACACAAGGCAGTCCAGGGACCCTTTCTTTAACTAGAAAGGTACCCTATTAAAGTATAAGGGCACATAGGGTAAACAGTTTATAGTAGTTTATCATACAAGATGGGTGCATCCCTAAAAAATAGGACTCTTGCATAATTCTGTAGTTGCCCCCTTTTCACCCTCCTTATACTTTAAGGAGGGTGAAAAAGAGGCAGAACCCAAATAATGTGATCTAACATGAAAATGTCCTTAATTGGTTGTTGTTCCCGTGATCTCTCTTGGTTGGATCCTTGAAGCCATAGAAGTAAATTGCATTGTTACCCTCCAGGCTGATGATTGATCATGAAAAAAAACACAACACCCAGTGGTGTAATATCATCAATAGTTGGAAATGCACAATGCCACTCACCTCCATTAAAAAGTAAGAAATGAAAGAGTTAGTCCCCAATGAGTTTTAGGACATGGACCTTTTCTTCCTCAGGAACATATTGGATATTATAAAGCAGAGGGACTTGTAGGTCTCATAGATATCAGCAATTCCAGAACTTATATTGTATAATGTACATATTTCACCTTCACAGGACTTGGATACTGTGAGGATAAAGCCCAACATACTGGCATATCAAAAATTGTATGACGGTATCAACAGTGGTGATGGCGCCATTTACGTTCACAGTTCGTCTCATAATAGTTCCTGTAACAAATATAGCTCTGCTACATCTGTATACATGCAGCTGGTTGCCCAGGATGATGTATCAGTATTTATATGACAAGTAAATGTACAGTGCAAAGCAAGATGGATATAGACAGTGTATAGCTGATGGTACAGGATGCAGTTGTATGGTGGGTATAGAGGGTGTCTATATGAAGATTACAGTCAGTGACATATATACTTAGTGTCTATGGTATAAGACATGAAGTATACATGGGTGACACTGATGTGGCCAGCATTGGGTGTAGCATAGCCCTATTCACTATGAATCAAATAGTTCTTATTTCACTGGCTTCCTCCTCCTTTATACTAAGTGATAGTTCTCATCCCCCACATGTATAACAGAACGTTCATTTATAATCCACTAAAGCTTTAATTCAAAGCCTCTTGGTAGAACAACCCTTGGACAATTGTCCCTGGAGGGAAATGATTAAAACAAATGATGGCGCAGATGTAAAATCTCTAAGGAACATATCCTCAGGTTTAACTCGTAAGAGCATTTAGAATGAGAATTAAGTAATTGGTTTTATAGAGTCCTAGTGGTTGTCAGTATATCATACAGGTCAAATAGTGGCTCTTAGTACTCACGTAGTGATCTTCAGTAGGTTAAGAAGTAGTGTTTAGTTGGTCAGGTAGTGGACTTCTGTAGGTCAAGAAGTGTTTTTTTTAATTAGGTCACAAAGTAGTCCTAAGTAGGTCAACTAAAAGTCTTTAGGAGGTCAACTACCTTTTTTTAGTCGGTCACTTGATACTTTGGTAGATCAAGTAGTGTTCTGCCGTAGGTCAACTTGTAGTCTTCAGTAGGGCAATTACTGGTTTTAAGTAAGTAGCCAAATGGTTTTAAATAAATCAAGTAGTGGTTTTAAGTAGAGCAAGTCGCAGTATCCAGTTAGTCACCTAATGGTCTTCAAGACCTGCTCTTCTGAAGGTCGAGTAGATGTTTTTAAGTAGAGCAAGTTATGATCTTTAGTAAGTCATATAATGGTCTTTAAATAGTGCTTTTCTGTAGGTCAAGTAGGGATTTTAAGTAGAGCAAGTAGAGGTCTGCAGAAAATCAACTTATGATTTTCAAGCAGTAGTTTTCAGTAGAGCAAGTAGTGGTTTTAAGTAGAGGAAGCAGTGGTCTTCAGTAACTCATGTAATGGTCTTCAAGTAGTGGTTTTAAGTAGCGTAAGTAGTGGTCTTCAGTGTAAGTCATCTAATGATGTCAAGTAATGCTCTTCAGTAGGTCAAGTAGTGGTTTTGAGTACAGCGAGTAGTGGTCTCCAGTTAATCATCTAATAGTTTTCAAAGAGGTCTTTGCGGGCAACCAAGTAGTAGTTTTGAGTGCAGCAATTAGTGGTATTCAGTAAGTCATCTAATTATTGTCAAATAGTGCTCTTCTGTGGGGTCAAGAGGTTATTTTGAGTAGAGAAAGTAGCAGTCTCTAGTTATTATTCTAGTGGTCATTAAGTAGTGCTCTTTTGTAAGTCTAATGGTCTTTAATAAATCAAGTAGAACTCTTCTGTAGGTCAAGTAGTGGTTTCGAGTAGAGAAAGTATTAGTCTCTAGTAAGCCCTCGTCCAGTATCCAAAAACCCTGGCCAAGGAAAAGTTTCTGGCAGCCCCTGGGAAATAGCACTAAATGCATAAGCCATGCTCCCTCCATTCTCAATGACCCCTAATGACCTCAATGACCCAACATTTTTGCCTAATTTGTGGTAGAAGTAGGTGAAGCAAATGGATATACTTTATGAACAGTATGTACAATTCACATCCTTATTTGAATTAATTTAGACAACTCTTATTGTATTGGTTCATATTATTACTTTATTGGTTCTTATTATTTTACAAAGAACAGATAAAAAGAACCTTCAATGAACTTATGGTTGAGGAATGTACATTTCTACGCATAACCCGTAATGCCAATGTTTTCCAACTTGGTTTTTAGTGAACTCTGCTGCTTCTTGGAACATAGTCAAAGGTTGGTCCAGATTAAGGTTGGTGGTGGTCACTGGGCAAAACATTTGATAAGGACTACCATTACACCTATATGTCCTGGACCTCACCTGATCACCTATCACAGCCATGTATAGAAGAGTTGGCTGTGCAAGCCAGTCTATGTGATTTATGGAGATGTCCTCCTTTGATGTCCAGTTTAGGTCACATCTTCATATTTTGTTGATAAAATAGGTTTGTAAAATCTGGCGACCACAATTTTTCTAAGGGACAAAGATCCCATAGATTAAAAGCATATGTACTACCAATATAGATAGTGATTTAAAGGCTCTTCCCAGCCCTGAGTCACCTCTTCTGATCTACCCAAATATCTCTGATTCCTCATTTTTGCAGTATCTTTCCACTTTTCCTGGCAAAATTATGCACCCATAGTGTTGACTCTAGTCATTTGACATACTGCTGGAGCAGGTACCCATAATGCAAGACAGGCTGTTAATATAGAACTTCTATATTGTTCTTAAAAATAATAGTGCCACACTCTACATTTTCAAAGTGATGGAGTAACCAGGGGAAATGTTTCTTATGCTCTCTATGTAATCCAGCATCAACTCAGGGGTATCCCAAAACACCATGGTAGCAAGACCTGACAAGATTAGAAGGGGACAGAAAATGTATGGTAATGGGATATAAGATGTTCATGTGAAATCTCCTCAAAAGACAAGAGGGCACTCCGTCCATATAGAGAGGAAAGAATTCAATCTCCAGAAAAGAGAAGCATTCTTCACCATGAGAACTGTGATTCTGTGTGAGAGCTGTCTGAGGAGCAGGTCACAGCCGGAACAGTTGAGGGTTTCAAAAAGGCTCCGGTAACTATTTAAAAGTACAAAATATTAATACTTATGTAGCCTATTTTCTATCCGCCTCCACTCATCCAGATCTTTCCCCACCCTTCATTGAACTTGATGGACATATATCTTTTTTTAACCATAATAATTATGTAACTATGTTCTCTATTCAGCTCATATAAGTACATAAAATTCTTGTAATAAAATCTATACCTCATACTAGATACTATATTCCACGCTGCAGAAATGACTCGAAAATTGGATGTCACAAGGACCTCCAAAGAGTAATCTTCGACTGTGGACCGTGTAACCATTGTGATCTACCCACAGTGAAGTTTTCTTATACTACAAGAAACACATTAAAAAAGCATCTTATTTAGATGTCATCCATGAGGTTGAAATGTAACTTTCCTCACAAGGTATTCTCGAGAGTTCATATTAGGTCGAAATAAGATTATGAAACATTTCGGAAGAAACATACAGAATACTAGAGCCCAACTTGAAGAAAGAATGGCAAATATCTCCATGGCTACAGTATACTTTCCTTGAGCACTAAGGTAGGCTGGAATAAAAGACACCCAGACGCTGAGGAAGGCCAACATGCTGAAGGAGATAAACTTAGCTTCATTGAAGCCATCAGGAAGTCTTCTGGCCATAAAAGCAACAATGAAGCTGATAGACGCTAAGAGGCCAAGATATCCCAACATGCACCAAAATGCAATAGGTGACCCTTCATTGCATTCAAAGCTCATAATTGTGGGTTGTGTTTGTGTGCTTATGAACTGGGGAAATGGAGGAGAAAGTAGCATCCAAAGGACACACAAGATAACTTGTAATATGGAACATATGGATATAAATAAGAAAGAAACCCAAATGCTTGTCCACATTTTGAGCCAGCTGCCCGGTTTTGTGGCCATGAAAGCAAATACTACGGTGATCGTTTTGGCCAAGATGCAAGAGACACAAAGTGTAAAAACAATACCGAATGCAGACTGTCGTAGGAGACACTTCTCAACCTGGGGCTCACCAATGAAAGCCAAGGAACAGAAGAAACATAGGGACAATGAAAGGAGAAGAAAGCAGCTTAGATGGTAGTTATTCGCCTTCACTATGGGAGTGTTTTTGTATTTTATGAAAAGTCGTAATATAGAAGCTGGAACTAAGGAGGAAACAACTGTGGTCACCGCCAAAGTCGATCCCATTAGGTCTTCATAAGAGAGAAATTCTATGGTTTTTGGGAGACATAAAGATTTTTGAAGGTTTGGCCATTGATTCCAAGGACACTTGAGGCAATCAAGGGCATCTAAAACACAAAAAAAGAAATGTGAGCAATTTGGTACATTGTATCTTATCCTAGTTCAGATAAAATGGACAGTGTCTTGCCTGTTTGGTTGGAGATTTCTCCTTGAGGACATGGAACACATTGAAAACAGCAGACAGGTTGTCCTCTTCTTGCAGCCTTCCTGAACCCTGGAGGACAGCTTTGACTACAGACCGAGAGAGGAACCTGAGAGTGAAAGAAATTACGAAATAAAAAGTGCAGTAGCTTTCACCATCTTTATTTCTTCCCCTCTGTACATGCGGTCCAGCTTCCAAAGGGAGGGGATCATGGTCTGTTTCAGTATGTCACAGTAAATGTTGGAATTTATGGTTCCCTCAATGAATTGTAGCTCCCCACAGCCAGCAGCAGTCATGCAGTCCCAAAACATGCTACTGCCAACACCATGCTTGACTGTAGCCATGACATACAAATCTTTTTACTACTCATCTGATTTCTGCCCCACACACTTGACACTGTCTGAACCAAATAAGTTTATCTTTATCTTATAAGGTTCCAGTAATCCATGTCCTTAGTCTGCTTGTGTTCAGCAAACTGTTGGTTGGTTTTCTATGTATTATCTTTAGAAGAGGCTTCCTTCTGGGATGACAGTCATGCAGACCAATTTGATGCAGTGTGGTCCTAGCACTGGCTGAAACCCCACCTCTTTAACCTTTTGCAGAAATTCTGGCAACACTCATACATCTATTTTGAAAAGACAATCTCTGGATATGACGCTGAGCACGTGCACTCAATTTCTTAGGTCAACCATATCGAGACCTGTTCTGAGAGTAACCTGTCTTGTTAAACCGATGTATGGTCTTGGCCACCGTGCTGCAGCTCAGTGTCAGGTTGTTAGCGATCTTCTTACAGCCTAGGCCATCTTTATGTAGAGCTGCAATTCTATTTTTCAGATTCTCAGAGAGTTCTTTGCCATAAGGTGCTATGTTGATCTTCCAGTGACCATAATTAGAGAGTGTGAGAGCAATAGCACCAAATCTAACACACCTGCTTCTCATTTACACCTGAGATCTTATAACACTAACAAGTCACATGACATTGTGGAGGGAAAATGGCACAATTTGTCCATTTTCACTTAGGGGTGTACTCACTTTTGTTGCCAACGGTTTAGACATTGATGGCTGTGTGTCGAGTTATTTTAATGTATCAAAATGTCAGATCTTCAGTGTTGTTCCATGAAAAGAAATAATACAATATTTACAAAAATGTGAGAGGTGTACTCATTTTTGGGAGATACTGTGTATATAAAATATTGTGTGTATAAAGAGGATGCACGACACCCTCTTTGTTTTGCAGATCAGTTAAGGTTCAAAGTATCTGAACCCCCAAATGACAAATTCATAGCCATTGATGACTTTGAAGAAGTTTTTTTTTTTTGGTAAAAATACAAATGACTTCCTTATCTCCCAACACTAGGGCACCTACAGGCACTTATCTGTATATAGATGTACTGTCAGGGTGGCAGGGTCACCCAACTTTTATGTAAACCACCTCCTATTTATGTAACATGGCTAGACCATTGTAAACTGAGCACTTCTTAACCCTTTGTCTCACCCAGACACCCTAATAGATTGTAAGCTCTCGCGAGCAGGGTCCTCACACCTTGTGTCTCATTTGTAAGTTCTTTTAATGTATATTGTCTGTATGTATACCCTCTAAACTGTAAAGTGCTGCGGAATATGTTGGCGCTATATAAATAAAAATTATTATTATTATTATTATTACTATTATTATCTCCTTACCATCTGTTCTCCCGTGGGCCACTGGATGATGCTTTTGTTTATGTAAAAAACTTGATCTGAAGATCTAGTGGTGTCATAGCTACCGACCTTGATGTGTTTTATGGTATTTTCTGGGCTCAGTTGCCAGTTGACTATATCATAGACAGCAGGTGTGTCCCCATTTTGATCAAAATATAGTTCTTGACCGCTACTCATTATAATAATTGCTTTCTTTATAAATTGTAGAAGCTGCAAAAAAGGTAATTGGAAACAAGGATTAGGTCAATGCAAAAGCAAAAAGTTTGAAAAAGATTGCAAAGCTAATTTAAAGGGGTTATCTCACTACAAGGATTGTTGCTTTTTATGTTAAAGATCTTGCAAAAACAAATCACTTTGCAATATGTGTCCATTAACAGTGTCCTACCTATTCCTAGAGATCCCCTCTTGTATGGGCTGCATCAGCTCCTCAGGTCACTATAGCTACAGACCTGTTTGATCTCTCCTGATAGGCTTCCTGCGCTGGTTGCTATAGCTACAGACCTGGCTTCTACTACAGCGTGGCAGAAGCCAGTAAACATGCTCCTGTATTCAAAATGAAACCAAGAAGACAGGACTGAGGTGAGATGAATCAATGTAGTGAAACAACCCCTTTAAGTATTATTTGTAGTCCATTAGTTGGGTTGGCCCAAGGCTTAGCTCCATCACAACAAAAACAAGTTTCCTATTGCCCATTTTCCAAGATTTAAACTAGGAGAAGAGGGAAAGAGAGGAGGGGACTGTTTAACATGTATATATGTCCATGTTTTTATCTCTGGGAATAACATAACAGGATTCTTCATCCCTGTCCTCTCTGGTCCTTCAAAAAATAAAAGATCACCAGGTAAGGACCATAAGCTTCACTACTACTTGGCATCTGAGGTGTAAGCTCTTTACTTAACTTCAGTGGTGAAGCAAGATGGGTACGGAAAGGGAGAGAAGTGTTCGGCACATTTGCCAACTTTCCTGGTCCATAAAAAGAATATGCAGGTCTACATGAATGATGCTGGATGGTGCCCACATTATCCACAGCGGGAGTCAGCTGGAAGAAGTTATGACCCCAAAGGTCAAGACAGGCAGCAGACAACTTGGTCAGGATAACAGACAGGAGGGTCTGGTACACGGAATAACTAGAATAGCGCACTCTCTCTCTCTAACACCAACTAAGATACACCACTCAAGTGGCAGAGTGCAAAGGGGCAGTAGACAATATATAGGGCCAGCGCCCAGCGATTGCACAGAACAAGAGACTATACATGGAGCAGGAGCATGGAGCGGTGAGAATACATGGCCGGGGAAGTCAGAGAGCAAGCCGCAGCGCGGTTTGTCCCAAGATTGATTATCCAATGATACCATATATGTCTTGACCTGGACTAAAAGTTGGCATATTGTAAAATTGTACATATTTTAAATTATACAACCCAAAATAGTCCTTACCGCACTACAAAAATGGAAGAATAAAAATTGATGACTTTCAGAATGAGTTGATAAAAACCAAGAAGTCGAAAAAATAGATTATGGACACTGAATATCCAAAAATGTAAACTATGAAGTTATGGATTTTTTTTACGCTGCTTTTCTAAAGTGACAATATTTTTGCCTTTAGAATTTTTAATATTTACTTTCTTTTTTGAAATATAACATACCTTCCAAGGCTCAAACTTTAAAATGTCAGCACATGTGTGTAGACCTGTGTTCTCCTCCCTTCTGCAGGTCCTCAGGTTTTCTAAAGCCATGGCAACCATCTTTACCGCCGTGTAGGCACTGTATGTGACTCGTAGACGGCTCACGTCGTTGTAGATGTTAGTTTCGCTCTTCAGGTCTTCTGCTCCTGTACATCTTTTTACTGGAGAAGTTGAAGAACTTGCGATGTTGTCTTTCCTAAATTCACAATTAAAAAGTTTTTCCCAGAGAACTTTGGCCCAAATTCCTCCCAATGGCATTGAAGGATGGACTTTGTTTAGAAAATCTTTGAATCCCTGAATCATCCCACTGTTAAGAGCTAGACCAATGGTGCCTGAAACAAACTTGGCGCTCGTTCCTTGGAAAAATGTTGAGGTTGACAAGGCTTCACTGGCAACAAATATCCTTTGGGCGACATCTTGTCTTATCATCTCAGACAATATTAGAAATAAGTAAATGTCCTTACAGATGACAACCACAACCCTGGCTGAAGATTGTTTCATCACTTTGATAATTTTTGGAACATTGCGATCTGGTTGGCTTAGGATGATGGTTTCTGAGAAGGCAACACAAGCTCCAGCTTTAAGTATCTCTTGCCTGACTAGTTGAACTGCTGGTTGGCCATAGTCATTATCCACAGCCAGAAGTCCTATCCAAGACCATCCAAAATGTAACACCAGCTGAGCAAGACCTTTGGACTGGAAAACATCACTGGGGACAGTCCGGAAGAAAGAGGGAAACTTTCTTCGGTCACTGAGGAGAGGACTAGTAGCAAAAAAGCCGATCTGTATAGAAAATATTTGGAGATAGATTAATATATTAAAAAAATTCTACTGAATTTTTTACAGTGTGTGTTCATCTGGCAGGACTGCATATTGAATTTTTCAAGCTTTGTGTCATCCCTCGAGGCCAGAGGTGGTGAACGTCTGTCCTGAGGGCCATTTATGGCCCTTAAAATAATTTGATCCAGCCTTATGCTTGATGTTACTGAGTCAACAAATGAGAGCCATGTGCTTTGTACAGCAGAGCTTGTGCAGTCACAGATCTCGCTCTAGCTGTTCCTTGCCAATGTGCTACTACACATGCACTCATCTCCGGAGTTTCTACCATTTTTTTTTGCTGACATGTACACATCACATCAGTAGCATCTTTAGGACATGTCCCCACGGCAGAGGACAAATACCGGTCGGTGTGTCCTGTTTTAGTGCCGTCGCCACAGCCGTGGGGGGGGACGGGACGGCTTTTCTCCGAGATGAGCGGAGAAAAGCCCCCCCCATTCACATTGAAAACTGGACGGAAAAATGTGCATGTGCAATGTCTTTCGGGCTTCCCGCGGGTGGAAAACCCGTGCAGTGGGGACTGCTGCAAGTGTTTTCCATGGAAGCCTGTTGTGCTTGTTTGCGGCTGGTTTTTCAGTCGGTCTGCAAAACCGCAAACCGTCTGAAAAACCCGCCGCAAACCCGTGCCGTGGGGACATGCCCTTAGTCTATGTCATTTCGGCCCTGATATGCTAGTTCACATCACAGGAAATAGAACATGAACATCATAACACGGGGGAGATGCAGACTTTGCCACATGGAAGGGGGCATCCAGGACTCCAAGGCAAACTCTTGTCTATGCTATTTGAACCCCAATTTGCTAGTGTATGGCACAGGTGCATTGCATGTAAACTCAGGGGTAGATGGCATCTAGTACTACAAAACAATCTTCATGGGTTGTAGTTGATAATAGACTAGGGGCTACTCAATAATACTCTATGTGAAATCCAGGATTTAATGTTGGCCTGAGTGAAAGCCAAAGAAAGACATTGTTGTAGTTCCATGAATTTTTATGTAACCAAACTTGTTGGCTGAAGTCATTGGTGGTGCAGTTTGGTAAGGTTGTTAGGAAGATTGGGGTACAATGTTATATTGTATATTGCTCCAGTCTTTTTGAGTAAAATCCACTTCTACATTGATTATCTAAAATGTCAGTTCTGGTGATGTGCTGGTAAATGAACTCTACAATTCCTAGTGATTACATTAATGTCTATACGTTTATTGGGGACTATTGACAACCTTTGGTCTTTCCTCCACTGGCCGAAGCTAAAGAAATGCTAACAACTAAAGCGTTTCCAGATCTTTTGGTTGGTTTTCTCCATTTCTTTATCATAAATGTTCTTCCATTACATTATATCTTGCTTTTTGTGCTATTTTTTATAATGGTGAAAAACAACAAGATACTAAATTAGAACTTGAACTAAAAGGCATAAAATATCCTTAGCCGGTGCCTAGTTTCTAAACACCTTGATAAGTGTTAGCGACAAGCAAATTACTACTTTTTTGCCTGTCAGATATAAATAACTTTAGTAGAATATTCATTGACCGGCTTTACCCTCCTAGGGTACCTTCTGTCCACCAGAGACTATGATTGTGGGAGTCCGTGCCCCTTTTTAACATTAATTTCTGAAACAATAAAACTGTGATAACTTCTTCAACAACTGATCTTCCCCAGTGTTATCTTCACTGAAGGTTGGTAATAAAGGAACCCTATGGATCCTATTATGGCTAAACCTCAAGAGTGTATCAGAGTCTCCGCACCAGAAGAATATTTTGGTCTTTCTGTGGGCTGAGTTAGCACTGTTCTATCTACCACATACCGGTATGTATCTCTGACTACTAGAACATAGATTGATTTAAAGGGGTTGTCTCACTACATTGATTCATCTTACCTCAGTCCTGTTTTCTTGGTTTCATTATGAATTCAGGGGCGTGTTTTCTGGCTTCTACTGGGCTGCAGTAGAAGCCAGGTCTGTAGTTCTAGCAACCAGCACTGGCATCCTATCAGGATAGATCAAACAGGTCTGTAGCTATAGAGACCTGAGGAGCTGATGCAGCCCATACAAGAGGGGATATCTAGGAATAGGTAGGACACTGTTAATGGACACATATTGCAAAGTGACTTGTTTTTGCCAGATCTTTAAAAATAAAAAGCAATTTTTGTGTTAAAAACCCCCTTTAAAGTAAGAAATTTAAAATAATAAAGCATGTATTTTTATTCTTTTTTTGTCATTAGAGGTTGAGTATTGGAGAACCCCCATGTACTCTTGGGGGGTTCCCCAAACAGATTTTTGCCTCTGTTGGTGGTTTACCCCTTTTATTCCCCATGGTTTATGGAACTGGACTTTAATATAGTTTGATTAGAAAGTAGTTAATAATAAAGATATATTCCTGTTATTCATTGCCCATTGGTTGACTTTTGGAAACCTGAAAAACCCTTTTGGGTAAATTCAACAAAAGAACCCTTGGTATTTCGTTTTTGTTTAGCTTTGTTCTATCCCCCTGAAAGGTTGAAACGCAGGAAGGGATTAAGGTGTTATATGGCCAGATTTGTGGTTAAATGCCCAAAAACACTCCCCCCAAGGAAAGGAGTTGGGGGAATGAAAGGCCATATTAGATAGGGTCGACAGTATAGAGTGAATTTTTTAAACTTTTAATGTTAGCAGGTTTCACCCATTCCCTGGTGGCCCCTTTTTTGGGGCGAGCATAGGAGGGTGGGGTCACCCCCATGGTCACCCCCCGAGGTTCCACCCGGTTTTTTCCCTGGAATTATAAGTCAGAGGGAAGTGATGGAGGAGACTACAACTCCCAGGTATTTAAGTTGGGAGGGGGACACGTGGAGACCAGAGGAAATTAAGTGATAGAAAGTTGGTCCTTTGTTAGAAAAGGAGAGGGGCAGGTTTGTTTTTTTTTGTGGTGGTTGCATTGTTGTTTTTGTTTGCTGAAAAATTTTAAATACAAGGCCCTGTATTTTTGCCCCCGAAGATTGTTCTGTTCTCCCTGAAAAACACGTGTCCCAATCCGAGCGAAAAGTCAAATGGGGGAGGTATGGAAGGGCATGGGAGGGGGGTATTGGTAAACCTGAGCAGAAGGAAGGTAGGAAGTATTTTCCTGGGGGAAAGCAGCTCCCAAAAGTCGGAGTCGTAAAAATGGACGAGCTGGTAAAAACAGTTGCAAGCAAACGATAGTGATGGGGCTAGTCAGAGAAGGGAGAGGGCCCCTGGGCCCCAAAGTGGCCCCGGTTTTTTGAGAACAAGGCAGGTGGGAGAAAGAGGTAAACCAAATTGCGAAACGCTTCAGGCCCGGGCGGGGGGGCCCGAGGGGTAAAGGTGCAGTAAACCCCCCCGCCGGTGGTGAAAGCCCCCTGCGAAATGAAGGATGTGACACCGAGGCTTCCCGGGGGGACCTTCGAACGGATAGGGAAAAAGAAGCGTATGGGAAAGGGGCGATTTTGGGCCCCTTCCTAACGGGGGGAACCAAAAAGGTATTTGCCCTTAGAGTAAGACCCAAGGATACGAAATACATGGTGAGATATCCCCGATGGGGGTCCCCCTCCCAAAGAGCCGGGAAGTAAAGGGGGAGTTTGACCCCTCCCAAACCCCAAAAGGTCCAAATTACGAGTTTTCCACCTTCAACAAGGGGCTACGCGGACATTCCCCCCAGCCCGGTGGTCGAACGGGTGGTCTGTGATTTTTCTGGGGGCCCCTTCCTCAGGTAGGGTGGGGGTCACAGCCCCCAAAAGTGTGGATGAATGGTCGGTGGTGGGAGATCAGGCCCACGGAAGAATTTGCAGGTGTACACCCCCAAGGAGCCCGAGCCCTCCAAACCCGCAGTAAGACTTTTTTGCCCCAAGAGGGGGGTACGGTTAAGGGGAAAGGGGGGAGAGACCAAAAAAAACCCCCAGGGGTTTCAAAGCGGGCCCCCTAATTGCTGGCGGGCCGGGGGGGACTAGGTCTGTGGGGGCTTTGCCGGGGAGGAAGAACCCCATGGAATGGGGGTTGGGGAGGGTATTTCCCTGGTTTCCCCGGGGCCCCATTTTTCTCCAAAAGGGTTTGGGGTGGGGTGGACGTAGGGAGTGCACGGCCCCGTTAAGGGAATGGGGCCCCTTGGATGGGGAGTTTGGTGCCCCTGTGCAGCACAGTGGTAAAAACCCGGGTCAATACACACCGGAATGGGGGTGTGTGTATTCAGGGGACCCCAAGGACTACCATTCCTTACTTGCATAGAGATGTTTTGGGGGGTGAACAACATGAGGTGGCCGTTGTGGAAGTTCCCCCAAAGGGCATTTTAGATTTCCTTGTTTTGGGGTTAGGGGGAAATAAAAAAAAATGATGTATGATGGGTAGTGTAAATAGTATGCATGGTGTAATGTAGCCCCTACCTTTTATTTTCGGTATGGTGGAGCGCAGGGAGCCCCCCTTGAGTTGGAATCTCCTTTCCCGGGTTTGAAGGGAATTTTGGTACGGAACAATTGGGGACTAATTTGCAGAACGCTGGAAAAGCGTAAAAGGGGTCATAGATGGTAAACCCCCAGGAAAGGTGTACCTCATTCCCGTAAGAAAAACTCTGAAAGGGTGAAAGGCCCAAGAGGGGTTGGCAGTTGGTGGAAAACCCGGACCCTGCGAGGTTTTGGGTTCCCGTTTGGGGGGGGTTGGGGGGGGGGGGGGGGGGGGGGGAGGGAATTTTAGGGCCCCGGCATTTAAGGAGTGGAAGAGTTTTCAGCCCTGCCGGAGTTCAGGTAGTAGCCCCCATTGGGCCCCGGGTTCCCCTGCCCATCATCGAAGCCCCTTCGAAGGATTGGTGGTTGGTAGGGGCCCCCCCCTAAAAGGCCCGGGACTCGATATCTGTGGTATGGATTATGCCCCCCGTACCCCCGAGGCCATCCCTAGAAACATCTCCCAAAGGGATGTAGGGAATTTTCCCCTATTCACCCATGGGGGGCCAAAGAAGATTGAAGTGGGACCATTTGTCAAAGTGACCAAAAAGCTGTGTGCCCGCTAAAGATTTAATGCGCCCTCCCTGTACCCTCCCCCGAGCGGTTGGTAGGCGTTTCAAAAAGACCTTAAAAAAGGGTGTTAAGAAAGGGGTGGAAAAAGGTGGGAGGGATTTGGGGTGCCCGTTGCCCCTTTTGATGTTTTCCATGGGAAGTGCCCCAGGGTCTACGGGGGTTTTCTCCATTCGAGTGCTGTATGGGGAACCCCCAGGGTCTGGAATAGCCAGGGAGAGGGAAAAAGAGGGAAACCCCTTTGGGTGTATTGGATATGCGACATGCAGGAAGGTTGGGTGTTATGCCCCTTGAAGGGAAAAATGAAAAGGCCCCGGGGGCAAGGCCAGAGTTTAAAAAGGACCCCAAGGGTAGTCCTTTGCCCCGGGGAAGGGTTCGTATTGTCCCAAGTGAGAGAAATTTTTTAGCCAAGTGGCAAGGCCCTTATGAAATTGCGAAAAAGGGGGGTGAAATGAATACAAAGGTTTTCCAACCCCGGGAAAGAAAGCCCCCCAAAAATATTGTAACCTCATCAAAAGGGGGAGAGAAAAATTGGTGGTGCAAAGGAGGTCAGGGGGGTCCCAAAAAGGGGGTTTACCCTTGTTATATTCAGAATCCTTGTAGAGGTAAGAGGAGGGGTCAGGGAATTCCCCAAAAAGGAACCGAGGGGTTTTTAAATTCTGGGGCGGTCATTAAAATGGGAATTTTCCGAGCCGGTCAAAAGGTACGGTTAGATATTTTCGGGTACGGAAGCCCCAAAGGGAACTATCGAAGAGGTGAGGAAAAAAGTTTGTTGGGTTTGGAAAATCCCCCCCCCAAGTGGGTGGTCGAGCCCCAAAGTATCTTCCAAACGGGGGGGGGGGGAGTTGGGGTTTTGTAACATTTTTCCCCAAGTTTTAAAGGGTTCCAATTTGACGCCTACCCATGAAGGGTCGATGAGTGATCGAGAGGTTGGGGCTGGAGGTATTGACCCTTAGACCTCACCCAAGGGGGATTGGCGGTTCCCCTAAGTGAGGCAGGGAAAAAAAAAAGCATTTTACCCAGAGGGCATTCCAGTTGTAGTACTTCCCTTTGGGTTTCATGGGGCCCCCCGGACTTCAGAGGTAATGGAATATCCCGCAGCCCCATAAAATACGCAGGATAATGGATGTTTTGGTGATCTTAGTGCCCTTGGGATTTTGTAAAGGTGAAGGGTTTTAGAGCGATAGGGGGGGGTAACGGCAATCCCCAAAATGTGCGATTGGGTAGAGGAGGTGCTAAACGGTCAAAAATCGGGAGGATCTCAAAACCCCCAAAAAGATAAGCTTGAAGCATTCGTTTGGCTAGCCAATGTCCAAAAAACAGGTAGAGCCTTCCTGGGATTGAGGCTATTTGGAGGTTTGTGCCCCGGTTGCCTCATAGTGCCCCCCTTTAAGATCCAAAGGGATCGAAAACCCCATGGTAAAGTGGGTAAGAAAGGGAAAAATTCCAAAAATTAAGGAGGTTCTAGTAGAGGTGTTTGTCACCCCTAACTTCAGGGAAAAAATTCCCGTTTCAGAAGATTTCCTCAGAAGTAGGCTTAGGGGGGTTTATCCCCAAAGGTTTTGGGGAAGGCACCGATGTGTACCCCAGGGAAACTGTCGGCGGTGGAAAAATTTCCCTTGTGGAGAGGGGAAAGTTGGTGAAGTGGGCATTGAGTCACTTCGATATTTTAGTGGGGAGGCAATTTTGGGGGGAACAGATCATCCCATTGAAAATGGATGGCCAAAAAAAAGGGAAGAGCAAGGGGTTTCCCCTGGTTCCCGGCTTGGGACTTAAATTTGGTGGAACAGTGGGTCCCCGAAGCAAAAGCAGATCGTTGTTAGGGTGCCAGTTTCGGGGAAAAAGGTGCTCCCCCCAGGGTTTGAGGGGGGGGGGGGGGGATATGTAAAATTGCAAACAGGAAGGGTTTTTTAGGTGTTATTCCCCGGCCGGTTTTTTGCTGCGCCTTAAATGTCCCGAAAACATGCCCCCCCGGAAGGGGCCTTGGGGGTGAAAGGAATTTAGATAGGGGTCGACGTATAGAGTCGAATATGTTTTTTAACTTTAATTTTAGTGGTTTCGCATTTGGCGGCTTTCATTGGGGGCGAGCATAGAGGGGGGGTGCTTCCCCCTGGATCCCCTCCCCCAGTTCCCCTCCCGGTTTTCGGAATTATAAATCGAGGGAAGCTGATGGGGAGATAAATCCCCGGTTTCCTTTTAAATTGGAGAGGCACGCTGGGATCCGCGGAAATTTCAAGTGATGTAAGTTGGTCCCTTTTTTAGTTTGGCCCCGGGGCAGGGGTTTGTTTTGTTTTTTGTCGGTGCATGCCTTTCATTGTTTTTTTTTTTTGTCTTTAAAAAAAATCAGAGGTCCCGTATTTTTTTCCCCAAGATTTCTTGTTTGTGAAAAACAGTTGCCAAATCCCCGGCCCTAAAACTCACACCCCTTTGAATCCGATTAAAACATGGAATAATTTTAAAAAAATAATTAAAAATCAAAATATTTACTGTTATTGTTTTTTATTGGATTGACTGGGAACCCTGGCTTTGTGGCTAAAACCCCAATTTAATCCCCTTTTTTGCCCAAACCCAAAAAACCCCTGTTTTGATTTGGTGGTTTTGCCCCTTTTTTTTACCTTCCTTATGAACTCTTATATTTAAAAAAAAAAAAGATTGTTTTTTAAAAATGAAATGATAAGTATATTTATGTGGATATCTAAGAAGCCCCAGAATATGAGCCATGACAATCGAATGGTGATGCGGATACCCAAAGATACTTAATGGAATGTCCACAAGACATCTGTAATTGGGGATGGCTTTGCTCTGTCCTGTTACCAGTTGAAACATTCCTGTTAAACTATGCTCTACAGCGCAGGAATCATAGGCTTGGAAACCCCAAGTGAGTTGGGAAATCTCGCTTGCTGTTGATCTCTTCAATTTAAATATCATGGCTTGGGCGCTGGTAGCTCTCAGGGTTTAAAACCTTAATGAAAAGAAAATGTAACCCGTTTAAAATGTGGGAAAAACATTGCGAAGAATTGGTTCATGATCTTATTATTTTTTTATCTACAAGATTTAAAAGGGAAACCAAAGGGCAGGGGATATTGTCTTATTTCACGCACTATTTTTGCCTTTTTCAAGGGAAAAAATTAGCACAGTTCATGATAAACCGATTTCAGCTTTCGTCACCTTACTCAAGTTTCAACCTTCTGCTGTAAGACCAGAAACATTACAATGTAGGACTTCATGATAAATGGTGCTGATGTTCAACTCATTTCTAAAGTGGTACAGATGAGCAGTGTCTGACTAAGGTGCTCAAAGCCCACCAGAGATGATGCTTCTTGGGGCTCAAAAGTGGAGATGATTTTTTGGGAACCATTAGTGGAATAGTTTGTTTTAGGGCCCACCAGTGGAGTAAATGTTTTGAGGTCCACCAGTGGAGGTGATTTTTTGGAGTCCATCAGTGGAGTAGATTTGATAGGGCCCACCAGTGGAGTTGATTCTTGGGGTACATCCCAAAGGCCTAGCAAGGGTTCCCCCTGCTTTCATGTGGGCCCAACCAAACCTGCAGATGAGCCTGGAGGACATATCACTTAGAGATATTTTATAACCAGGAATATAACTTAAAGCTGAGAGGACAAGATGATAAATCTGTACGTGATCCCTTACTGCCATGTACAATAGCAATTCCTTCAATGCTGCCTTAGCTATACAAAAACTATAGATAGATGTGGAACTCTATATACAGTAGGCACCAGGGCTCAGCTAACACTACAACCTGTCCAATCCCTATAGTTGCACCACTTGCCTATGATGGTAATATTGTTAGGACTGTACTAGGTATTGTCCTATTGTAAATGAATGGGACTCTGTCCCACTCTACTGTTTCCATAAATATAGCTAAACTTAAACCAAAGATCAAACACCTTGGAGAGTATCATCTAAGATCGGAACAGGCTGAAAAGTATGTGAGATAAGCATTGGTCTACAAAAATGAAAAGGAAAGGGCAACAGTAAATTCCTTCTAATATAGGGGGGTAACAAAAGACATCATCAATGTTTCGGTTCCTTACGTGGCGCAGGTGGTCCAGGGGGGTCTCTCAGTAAAGGTGTTACGGTAGTAGACATTGTCGAAATAAAGAAATGGGATGATACCAATCATTACATCTCCAGCTTGTCCTATCCCATACAGCTCTGAATTATCCAGATGACATTGGGAGTCTTTAGAATATATTAGGTGAATGCAATAGTATAGGGTGATTATCAAGATGCACGTGTAGGCGCTGATCATGTCTCTCTTCTCAGTCGAAAGTACCTGGAAAATATAACTTGTTTGTAATTTGTATATGGAGGTCCAATGTTCTACCCAATACTTTATATTGCTTGGGTGTAATTCATATAAAATCTATAAAATATCGGGGTGTACAATATGACTATCCCAGTTCTATTACCTTTGTATATAAGCAAACTAATCTTTCTACACCTTGACTTTATAGTAGTTTGGACATCTTGACGAACTTCTACATCAAGATGACCATGTGGACAATTCCACTGTCTCCACACAATCAATAATGGGCAAAGGTGAAACATAAATTTCCTGGGCCCCAATGCAACATTTATAAAAGGGCCCAGAAATACAACAAGCTATTTATAATATAGGTGTCTTTATATGTGACAGAGGGGTGGTTAGGCTCTCTGAGGCTCCAGTGTTCAGGAACAACTGCTACCCTCTATAGCTATGCCCCCATGCTAAACTGTAGCACACAATCCCATCCTTGCAAGAACCAGAGATAAGTCAGATCCCAACATTTAATCACTTCAGTATACTAAAACCTGATTGTAACACCAAAAATGCCAAAAAAAATTGAGAATTTTTTTTTTTCGTGTCCAAAGCCACAAAGTAGTTTGGTCCTGCAGGAGATAACATTTTATCATCTGGTTCTATTAACACATAGGAATATTACTGTAACAATACATGTGAAGTTCTACAACAAACCACTTACTTAAGGTTAGGAAGAGAACCTTGAGCCAAATGGCTTCAAAATCTGATTATCAGAACATTATATCACACACCCAGCTCAACCTTTCATGAGGGCATCAATTAAAATTTGAATTTTTAGGTCCCACTGTTTTTTTTTTTTTGCTAGTCTCCATGTTCTTAAGAAATTTACTTGAGCATGTTGTTATAGAGGCAATGAGTGCTTTTGGTGTATTATTCAGCTCTGAATTGGAAAATGAGGAGTTAGATAACTGGGAAATTCCCCCCTGAACCCTTTTACTCACCAAAGACAATAGGATACCTGCACCTCAGCTAAAATGACCATTAGAGATGATTAGTCTCAAACCGAAAAACATCTAGAGCTCAACCAGTAGATTACCTACTTTACACAAAGTTCATATGAGTATACATAAAGCTTGATAGACTCTGGGAATATGACAATGAACTTAACAGCATGTAGACATGCAGCATACATAATGAAGCTTGTCAACATAAGTGTATATTTGCTTGGTTTGACCAGTCTAGGAAGACCGGAAACACATCACCCATGAGTTTTGCTTGGTTTGACCAGTTTAGGAAGACTGGAAACACATCACCCATGAGTTTTGCTTGGTTTGACCATAGTAGACAGACCATACACACATCCCCCATGAGTTTTGCTTGGTTTGACCAGTGTAGGAAGACCATACACACATTCCCTATGAATTTTGCTTAGTTTGATCTGTCTGAGAGGACCATAAACCACTGTTAAAACACCATACAACTATTCCCTTGGAGTTTTGCTTGGTTGAACTTGTGTGTTAAGGTCATAAGCACATGCCCTGTGAGTTTTTTTGGCTTGACCACTGTTAAAAGACCATACAACCATCACCTATGAGTTTTTCTTGGGTCCACTACTGTGGGAAAGTCATAAGCTCATGCCCTGTAAGTTTTGATTTGTTTGACCGGTTTGGGAAGACCATAGACACTCAAGAATGTTAAGGAAGGGCACACCTGTCCTTACCATGGTCAATATATCTTGGGCTAGAGAATATTGAAAATGAAAACAATGCCCGCACCGACCTCTTAGGATAACATATAAAAGCGACTTTATTTAGAGCAAAGATAAAATCCAAAAAGTCTAAAGCAAAAATAGTGGTGAAATCAAGTTAGGTGTAGAGAAGGCAAATTAGTTTATATCACCTACATATAAACTAAAAAAAAGTGATAAAATTACAAAACTTATTTTAGTGCCACTTTTTTTTCAAAAAAGAAAAAACAATTAAAATAAGCGGGAAAAATATAATTTTTTTTTTACTATTTTTCATAATATTATTAGTAAAAAAATGTCAAAATGACATAAAACAGGTGTAAAAACTCGTAGAATAACTGAGCGCAAGAAAAAACAAAACCAAAACTTCTCAAACTTGTGTGTACTAAGGAAGATGAACTTAGTCAGGAACTGGTTAACAATTAGCAATGAACCAGACAGAAGGTTTCCAGACTCGTGGGTTACAATGCTATCACTGCAGTACTATACTGTAGGTAAGTGGAATATAAAGGTCTAAATGCAATGTGCACTACATGAATCGGTCCATTGGTGAGGAAATAATAGAGTCTATTTAATACCAACAAGATCATTACTCCCTATAGGCTGATTGATAGGTGACATCGTGTGTATATCTGCATCAATAGCCGATCCTATGATATGTCATGCATGCCTTCTACTTACACTGTCTTCTACAGCGTCTTCTGAGATCACCACTGAGGGCTAACACTTATATATAGAGACTGATGTACTCAGCTCTACCTACAAGCTTGTTCTTTACGCCGTCAGGCAACCCATGAGCAGGGATCATGCTATCTATTAAATTGTTTAATAATTGAGTCTCCTTGGAGAGATATTGTCACATTAGACTTTGGGACAAGAGAAGATTAGATTAATTGCTGTGCAGATGGGATCGTTCAGCCGGAAATTACATTCTTATAATGCCTCATAGCTACGCAGGTGTTGTATTTTTCTAATAGTGGCAGATCTTGACCAGGACTGAGGACAGTGCGATACTCCAATATGCCCACCAGAGTCTGATTACGCCGTTGGTCTCTAGGAGGCTATTTCTTAACACAGCGTATCCCTCCTAGGTGTTTAATCAGTCACTTTGTATGGATTCTCCCAAGCCCAGAGCCATCTTAACAGCATTATGGGTCCCTGGGCAGTGCACTGCAGTGGGCCTTATCCAAATACATGACATCACATTAGGTCATGCTTCTAGCCACCCCCAGCGCACCCATATTACCACGCCACCAATGTCTGGACACCGGCAGCCTGCAGCCTACAAGACTGATTGGCAGGGCAGGGAACCTTTGGCTTTCTTCTCCACCATGCTTTATAGTTGCTTGCACATCCTAAAAAAACCTAAACAGTAAAAAAAAAGCAAAGTCAACCATGGTATCCTGGGTATGTTTCTTGTATTCCTGGGACAATCATACCCGACCTGAGGCCCTTTATACTTGTGGCGACCCTGGGCAACTGCCAAGTGTGCCCAATGGAAAAGATGGCCCTGCCTATGCCTCTGTAAGACCTTGTGGGAGCTAGGCCACTATGTGTAGCAATTACCCGACTTCTCTCTGTGGCAAATGTGCAGTGTGCATGCTTCTCTATATTCTGTAAAAAAGGGGTATGGTCACAATTTTGGGGTCACCCTATCTTCGCGGACCACTCAGATTGATGGAAAGCAGCAGTAATAACTTTACACAGAGTAATTTCAACTTCCAGAATATAGTTCATACCTGAAACTTTTATTTAGTTTTGCAAGATATATTACTCTCTAACACTTGGTTTAACTGTTGTGCTTGATCTTGTCCTTCTAAATCCAATTAGTCCATATATAGTGGGGACCTACAGTTCACTCTCCAGCCAGTAGATGGTGTAGGTACACTAAGAGAGCAAGCAGTAATGAGAAAAACCCAGGGAGCAACAGAAAGTCAGTTAGTGGCAGTTGGATGCAGCAGAGAGCAGACGTACAGTAAGGCCATGTTCACACGGCTTAAAATGGGCCGTATTTCGGTACATAATTACACGCCGGAGTGCGCAAATTACGGGCTGAAAACGTCCCAGTCATTACGGTAATCCACAGTTCTCATAGAGAACTATGGATTACGTCTCCTCTCCCTGCTCGGCGAATACGCCGAGGGGGGTGATAAGTGACAGGTGAATTACCAGCGCGTATACGAGCCGCTGGTAATGAATGTCTATGGGCCGGCGAAGTGCCGGCCCACCGCACCCCCCCCCGCTCCCGCCCCCGGCCACACGGCGTAATTGCGGGGCATAATTACGTCCTGCAGTTAAGCCGTGTGAACATAGCATAAGACTCAAAGTCCAAGAAATGCTGACAGAGAGAAGTTCTGGTAGAAAATATTGCAAGGAAACTGGGATAAGGTGTAACTAGTGTTGAGCGATTACGTTGACCATCGACATCGGTCGATGGTCCATAGTCGACCATCATCGACAAGATAGTTGATAGTGAGTGGTCGATTATGAGCGATGACCATTAAAGTCTATGGGAGAGCAACAACACCTTCATTCTTACACCCAAACAGGGCTGGAGAAGCTGGAATTAACATCCACAACAGTCAAATGGATACCTGCTACATGTTAGGCACAACACTTAGGCTATAAAAGCCACAGAAAAAAAATCACACACCATTCACTATCCCTGTCTTCTACCACAGCATGAGCCTTAAACCTGCATCACCCCAAATTAAAAAGCGCCAGAAGCAGTATGATTTGAACCATCATCTTACTTAAACTGGACATTGAATATCCCTGTCCTGGAACGCAGCATGAGCCCCAAACCTGCATGAACCCCCAGATTTAAAAGTGTCGGAAAAAGGAGTCTTTCACCACCATTTTAGTTTAATCTGGACATTTACTATACCTGTCCTGGGCCACAGCATTAGCCAAAAACCGGCATGACCCCAGATTAAAAAGTGCCGGAAAAAGGAGTCTTTCAACCACCATTTTAGTTTCACTGGACTTTTACTATCGCTGTCCTGGGCCACAGCATGAGCCCCAAACCTGCTGACCCCAATTAAAAAGTGTCGGAAAAAGGAGTCTTTCAACCACCATTTTGTTTAAACTGGACATTGACTAACTTTTCCTGGGCCACAGCATGAGCCCCAACCTGCATGTCCCCGATTAAAAAGTCCCGGGAAAAAGGAAGTCTTTCAACCACCATTTTAGTTGAACTGGACATTGACTATATCTGTCCTTGTACCGCAGAATGTACCATTAAACCTGTCTGCCCCCCAAAAATTAAAAAGTGCCGGGAAAAGGAGTCTTTGAACCACCATTTTGTTGAACTGGACATTGACTATACCTGTCCTGGACCGCAGAATGACCATTAAACCTGTCTGACCCCAAATTAAAAAGATGCCGGGAAAAGGAGTCTTTGAGCCACCATTTTAGTTGAACTGGACATTGACTATACCTGTCATGGACCGCAGTATGACCATTAAACTTGTCTGACCCCCAAATTAAAAAGTGCCGGGAAAAGGAGTCTTTAAAACCACCATTTTAGTTGAACTGGACATTAACTATATCTGTCCTTTTACCGCAGAATGACCATTAAACCTGTCCTGACCCACAGATTAAAAAGTGCCAGAAATAGGAGTCTTTCTCCCCCCAAATTTTAGTTTCACTGGACATATACTGTCCCTGTCCTGGGTAGCGCTTGCCCTCCGTATGAGTGCGGAACCAATTGAGCTTCACTTGGAAATACTGGTGGTTAACGCCTCCTGTTCCACCCAGGTGCCCTTTTACTTGGCATTTTTTTCTTATTTTACTAACGTGCTGGAGGAATTGTCTCTGTACTTGTTCTCTGTCCGTGCCCATACTCCATGTCCTCCTTGAATAACCTCATCTGGTCACAGTTTTCCTGTACCTCCCTTGTACAATTCAGAGGAATTTTTTTACCAGCTATTTTGTACATGCAAGTTTTTTAGTAGTTTAATTCTAGAAAACACATTTTTAAAATAGGATGGAATCCCACCATGTCTTTGTTTCTCTTTTTTTAAATTGTATTAAATTGGTTGTCTCAATACAGGGATTGATAGCTATTTTAAAAGGGATCTTGCAAAAACAAGTCATTTTGCAATATTGTCCATTAACAGTGGTCCAAACCTATTCCTGTTTCTGACAGCACAATCACCCTTGGAGCCACTCTCTTACAATTGTGAAGAACAAAAGTCTGTTAGAAACAACATTTTTTTATAATAGGCCCTGTCGTAGTGCTGCTTTTCAATGCAGCATGACTCAAAAAATTATAAAAAATGACTTTTTTAGCCACTGTTAAAAATTGTGAGGGAGAAAATCCCACTAAAAGCCACATTTCTGTTCCAAAGGACCATGATTATTGCTGTATCTACAGCTACATGGACCCCAAAAAATTAAAAAAATTTAAACTTCTTAGCCATGTTAAAATTGTGAGGGAGAAATGCCACTTAAAGCCACATTTCTGTTCCCCAAGGACCATAATTATAGCTGTATCTCACAGCAACATGACCTCAAAACCATTGACAATGCAAAAATCTTAAAGATAAAGTGAGTAAATGGATACGGTGTTGTCATGAAACCTTTGCTGTCTTTTTACAGTCTCCTCACAGCAAAACCAGCAAAAGGGAACTGTTGGGAACTGGAATAAAAATTTGCAGTAAAGTAATGATCATTTTAAAAAAAAGTTTTCAAGAGGATCCCATTTTGTTTGAAGAGAATGTGAAGTAGACCGGCAACTAATCGGTGACCCTCGGCAATTGGGGCCACAACATCATCAGAGATCCATGCCTGATTCATCTTGATGAAAGTCAAACCGATCCACATTATATGTGGAAAGCCGGATGCATTGGTCTGTAATGACTCCTCAGCTGTGCTGAAGGTCCGCTCAGATATGACGCTGGCTGCTGGGCAGGACAACACCTCTATGGCGTGGCAAGCCAGCTCGGGCCATTCGTCCTTTTTGGATACCCAGAAGTCTAGGGGGCCCGGAACACATCCAAAAACATCGGTGTTGAGACACAGATAGTCGTGCACCATGATCTTAAAGCTGGTCTCTGTTTTGTTGGATGTGTGCCCTGCATTGCATGCGTTTGTGAGGTGGTAAAAAAAGATTGCCAGAGGTCATCCCATTAGGCTTCCCCACCTTGCCTGCTGCTGCTGGCCGCTATGGCTACTTGGCACTCTACTGCTGTTCACGTCGCTGATGTTGTTCCACCGTAAATTTGGGGAACGTGAAGCAGACGCAACAATGTCTCCAGTTGATCATCAGCAAGGTCTCCATTTCCCTGCATTTTACTCTCTATTTGGGGGGGTGAAGGAAAGTGCTGAGTTTTGTTTTGTACCGGGGATCTAGGAGGGTGGCCCCCCCAGTAATGTTGTTCATTTTTGATGGCCTTAATGCGATGATCATGTTGGTGGAAATGGAGCATCCAAGCACTCATGTGAGAGATAGAGCCTTGATTTCCCAAGCCTCTGGGTCGAGGGCACTAGCAAACTGATCTTCCCATCTTCCTCCTCCCCGCCTCAAATTCGCGCCAACCTCTTTAAAAAAGGGCAGGGAGTCGGTAAATCGGTTGTTAGGAATACCCCCTCCTCCTCCGCTGCCTCTGGCACAGCTTCAACACAAGCCCTGACTTGCCTCAGATGAGGGACCCTGAGAGCTGATGCGCCCCCTTGCACTAGCTCTGGCCCCCGAACCACTGCCTAATGAAGACCGATGAAATTGTTTAAACTGTCGGGCCTTGTGGATTTGACGGGGGAGAAAGGCTCCGTGTCCGCATCTTGGGGTCCGTCTCTCCTCCGTCGCTGGCGGGACCTGTTGTTTCAGATGTCCAACGATCGTTCCAGAACTAAGATAAAACCCCAATCTCATGCTGACAAGGCCATTGTCCGCACTGACCCATTTTGGTGCTTCTTCAAAAACTTGGCAAGAATGGTGCAGAGCTCTTTCACCTGCCTTTCCCCTCTCGGTGGCTCAACAACCCTGAGGTCGCACCGCTGCTTGTTTAGGCCATGTGTCACTTCGTACTGCAATAACGGAATTTTCGCTGCTGCCACAATCGCTGGAGCAAAGTGGAGGGGAATTCCAGCGTGTTGCCACGTTTAACAATGAGACGGTTGACGGGGAGGCCGAGCTGACGCTGCAATGCAGCCAGGCGGTGACGAAGCAGGGTGCGATCGGCGGAAGTGCGAACTTAGACTTCAGCCTTTCCCCACAGGCAGTCCCGACCCGGGTAGCTCTTTAGAAATTCTGGACGACAGGTTCATGACATGTGCCAGGCAAGGGATGTGCTCCAGTCTACCGATCTTAAGGGCGCCAGCAGATTTCGCCCATTATCGCACTCCACCTTGCCTGGCACAAGGTTCTTGTCACCCACCAGCGCTCGGTCCTCGTTGCGGAGAGCCGTTCCACAGTCCTGACCTGTGTGTGGATGGTCTCCAAGGCAGATTAATTTCAACACGGCCTGGTTTTCTGGGCCGTGATGCACCAGAGGACCTTGGGGGGAAAGAACCCTGCACATTCCGCGGTTTTGAAGAGGGGTGCGCCGAGCCGAGAAACCACTGTCACCCCCAGAGACATCCACCAGCTCACCATGAGCTGTCACAGAGATATAGCGGCCCTTTGGGCCCTGCTTACTAGTCCATGTGTCGGTGGTCAGAAGGACTTTTCCGGCCACAGATGCAGACAAGCGCTTGAAATTTTAGATGACACGTGGCTGGCCAGGGCAGGGCGGCTTTTCGGGAAAGAAATGCCTGCTCAGCATCTGGTCTTGGGGCAGGCAAGGGCCATGACGTGGCGGAACCCATCTGTGTCCACCCGACGGAAAGGCAACATTTCCAAGGCCAAAAGCCTGGCAATGCCGACATTCGCTTTTGGCTTTGGGATGGTTTGGGTTAAAGTGTTTTTTCTGCTCCCAAACCTGGAAGACAGAAGGGGTGGCTGCTAGACTGGCCGCTGTACGGCGTGCAGGTCGTTTAAACTGGCGAAAGGGGAAGGGGTAGGATGGGTCTCTGGTAGTGCTGGTGGTACTCGGGCGTCGGTGGTGGCTGTAGGTGAGGCTGATCCCTGATCATGACTCTGAGAGACATGGGCAGCTGAGGGAACGCTTGGTGGTGGTGGGGAGGAGGAGGCGGAGACAGAGGGTGTGACAGTGGTTGGGGGGCCCCGGGGTCAGTCTGGCCTTTTTTTGGGCCCAAGTGTTGCTCCATTTCAACTCATGCATTCGCTGCATGTGACTAGACATGTTGGTGTGGTTAACCACCCAAGGTTCTTGCCTCTAGTTATGCGTTTTCGGCATAGGCGGCATATGACATCGTGGGGGAATCAGAGGCTTGCTCAAAGAAGGCCCAGGGCTTGAGAGGCCTGGACCTTTTTGACGGCGATAAGCGAGGGGGGGGTTTGCGCTGACCCTGGCTGGCGGAATCATATCAGTGGACTTCTGCGACCGCCCCCTCCCTTTTTGAGGCGGAACCCTACTGACACTACCCCATCGTCTTCCCTCCCCGTCCAGTGATGAAGCGCTCGCAGGCAAATTTGCTGAAAAGACCACGTTGGGATCCGCAATGTCGTCATCATCATCATCAACACAGGTGACTTCGTCGTCCTGACATTCTGCATCCAGGAGCTGCGGCTACAAGCAAGAGGGACTGCAAGGCGTTGCCAGACCGCCCGGGGAATTTTGCCGGGTTGACCGGCTTCCTTTCCCCCTCTGATGGCATCAGTAACTGAGCGTCAGAGCAGAGAAAATCATCCTCTTGGCCTCTTGATCTTTTAACATTTCCTTCTGCCCCAACCGCATTTTGTTCATCAAAGAGGTCTCAGAAAAATGGGTTTTCCACAGTGGTGGGTACAACGAGTTGACATTTGGGCCTTTTATGTTGGACGGATTTCTGGTGATGCTGGGTGACGACATTTGTGGCCGTGACTGGGAGGACGAGGCGGTCAGACTGCTGGGTGCAGGTTGCATTAACCACTGAAGGACAGATTTGGCGACGCTGTTCGTTACTGAGATTCACAGGGCCCTGACCCACGATTTACAGGCCCGACGGTCCTGCAACTGACATCCGCTGGCATGCGTGTTGTTTCCAGCACTAAGGAAGAGCACCTTCTCCGTACCCTACCTCCATGCCTACCCCCCTCTTTGCTCGCTTACCACCTGAATTTCGCTCCCTGTTCAGAAATATAAAAATTTGAGAAGGGATGGGAAGGGGTTTTTGGAAAGTCTCTTATTTAAAAGACGGCAAATCACAGCTATTCTCAAATCCCTCAAATCAAAACAAAATTGCTAGATTCAAATATAACTGCAAAGTAGATCTATCAAACAAAAGTGGCCTGCTCCAAAATGAAAAAACACGTATCTGAAATGTATTGGGATAATACAAGGTATTTTTGCCCATATCAATTTCACCTGTGGTGAACTATAAAAAATTTCTGTATTCAAATTTAACTGGAAAGTAGATATATCAACAAAGCTGGCCTGCGCAAAGTGAAAAATCACGTATCTGAAAATGATTTCGGATAATACAAGGTATTTTTGGCACCTATCAATTCACCTTGGTGGGCTACAAAATTGCTGGATTCAAATTTAACTGCAAAGTAGATTTTAAACAACAAAGCTGGCCTGCGCCAAAGTGAAAAAACACGTATCTGAAATGTATTCAGATAATAAAAAGGGATTTTTGGCACCTATCAATACACCTGTGGGGACTACAAAATTGCTGGAATTCAAATTTAACTGCAAAGTAGATCTATCAAAAAAAACTGGCCTGCACCCAAAGTGAAAAAACACGTAATAGTTATGTAAAGTTAAAATACAAGATTTTTTGGCACCTTTCAATTTTACCTGTGGGTGACATAAAATTTGTGGATTCAAATTTAAGTGCAAGGTGGTTTAAATCAACAAAGGGGAAATGGGCACATTTTAAAATGAACACCTATCTGAAATTTTATACTGATAATAAAAATGGAGTTTTGCACCTAACAAGAGACCTGCATTTACTAGAAAAGATGTGTATCCTAATATAAGTTCGGCTGCCCAATATCCAGTAAAAAATTTCAATAGAAAAAATGTTAATAATAAAAACTATTGCAGTGCAATGTCTACACTAAGTCTTGGTGAACTTTATCCAGTGTTCTTTATAGATAGAGCTTGTCTGTGTTCGCCCGCGGCCCCCCCCTTTTTTCCCCCCCGTGACTTTACAGCGTAGAATGCCCCCTTTAAAAATTCTCTACCTTAACTACATAAAATCTTCCAATCTCTAATCTAATAACTAAAATTTTAAGGATCCAGCTAAAAAGTAGAGGTTTCTCTGTGAAGAAATAGAATTAAATTTTACTGAGCTGTTTGGACACAAGCAGAGCGCACGTCCCCTTTTGCTCTGAGACGCTGAGAGACACTGCGGCTGAACAGGGAAAAGCTGTTCTATGTAAAACGGGTCATGTGATTTTTCCAGCCAATCGCAACCCTACACATCCCAGTGATGACGTCGCCAACCAAAATTTTCACCCTGCTCTATTCTGTAAGCTGATTTGTGGCCGCCAAAAAGACAGGAAGCGCCCAAAAGCGCGATATTAATAGATTATGCACAGATTTTAACCTAAATTATCGCATGATCTAAAAAATTCAATCAACATAAAAACTGTGCCGATTTCAACTTTGTCAATAATAATCGCTTAACACTAGGTGTAACCAGAGAGTAGACAACATAAGTTTAACAAAGAAAGGATCAGTGTGAACAGAGAGGGAGTCTCCTGTCCCACAGGTGTGCTGGTGAAGACAGACTGTTGCTTTGGGCTGTAGGCCCTGGATAGACTATTATAGCACATTACTGAGAAAGTGCCTGTTGTGCAAAGTTTATTAAAATAAGTAAAATAAAATTCAGTAAATCGTTCAGTGTATTTAAAGAAACAAGTGTGATGACTTCTGCACATCACACACACACTTCCCTGGAAGATTTAGAGCAGCCAGTTTGCCATCGCTGGTCTCACTCTCTATTCTAACTGAGGGCTGGCACATCAGACCACACACTGACCCAGCAATGGCTCCAAGATTTGTGCAGTCCTTCTTTATCCTCACTTTTGGGCTTCTTTCCAGACATCACCACTCAGGCCTTCTTGTGCAGAACATTTCACGGAATGTGGATCCTGGTCTCTCCCTTGACCCATTTGCAATTTCACAGTGACTCCATCGGGTCTTAATATACTTTTAACCTCAGGCTTCATATCTTTGTGTCTCTGTCCAAAGCCTACTAGCGCACTCCATGATGGTTGTACACAAGCCTCCGGTTCCCCATTAGGTCGGTAGGCCAATATGTCTACCTTTCTATTTAGGGGCCTATATGCACCTACCAAGCTTTTTAATGAGCGGTTTATATACCTATCTACCTAATCGAGGCCTATATACCTATCTACCTAATGGGGGTCTACATACCTACCTAATGGGGCCCTATGTAATTATTTACCTAATCAGGCATCTATGCCTACCTTCCTAATAGGTGGCCTATATATCTACCTACCTACCTCATGTGGGGGCATATATACCTACCTAATAGAGGATCTATATGCCTACCTATTCACCCAATGGGAAACCTATATACCTATACCTGGGGGAGGGGGTATATATCTAGCTGCCTAATTTAGGTCTACCTACCTAAAAGAGGGTGGAGGAATATACCTGCCTACCAAATTTGTTCGGTGTACCTATCAAATAAATCGGGGGTTTACCTATCTACTCTGTGGGAAAGAAGACTAAAACTTTGTTTACAAAAGGGTCCACATAACCGCCTGGGGGAAATTTTACTGTTCGGGGCACAGGGGGAATCATGATTACCGTTTTTAGGAGTCTGGATGTGATGTTATCAGTAATATTCGCCTTGAAATTCTGTTTTTATCCATTAATAGTACAATCATGAAATTTTCTACATGTGTGGCGGTATTATTCAGTAACTGTATGGCCATTATTTAGAGGTTTTATACATAGAATATTGTCTTTAGCTATCTGTATATTTTTATTTTTTTCACATTCAATAAAAGTGTTATTATCATAAACAAACAGTGTTATAATCTGAAGCATCAGAAGGGGTAGTACATCAATGATACAGGAGATACATCATCAGTTGACGAGATTAACTGAGTCCGTGTTATAGAGAAGAGACCATCTCAGCACAGTAAGAATTAAACAGTGCTTTGCATACTGTGCCGCTCAGCAGAGCAGATGAAGAAAATATGTGTATTGAGCTCATATATCTTAGGAAAAGGAGATCCACGGATCACCCGGGATCTTTCTAGACCTGATTGAACAGATAGTCCTGAATATATCCAGGAAAAGAACAGGTATCTACGGTCAGAGTGTAGTGTGACCAGGTCAGACTTAGTCATTGACATAGTCCCTTCAAAAGGCACCTGTGGTGTCCTGACTGGTTTTGATAAGATGCAGAAGAAAAGCAACAAAAAAAAAAAAAGATAACCAAACTAAACCACGGGAAAGGGGGAGGGGAGCCAGCTGGGACCGATAATCCGTCATCATAGACCACAACGTAGGTTCGGTCACAGGTAGAAGATTATTGGACCTGAAAATAGCAATCAGATTTGCTAACCACTCGTCCCAAGTTTTCAAGAACTTCATGGCGTCCCCAAGTGAGGCGTTACGTATTTCCTCCCACCTGCAGATCTTATGAACTTCCCTAAACCAATCCGTAACTGAAGGAGGCGTTTGTGAGCGCCAAAGTCTGGGAATGACACTTTTAGCAGCATTCAGTAGGGTAGTTATAAGACGGGCTCTGGGGGAACGATGGTGACCCTGGACCCCTAGGAAGAGTAGAACCGTCGGGTCATTATCAAGTGCCGTACCACTCACCAGGTTGATAACGGAAATCACTTTAATCCAGAATGGCTGTAAGGTTGGGCATTGCCACCATATATGTAGCATAGCACCTTCACCCTTGAGACAACGCCAACAGGTACTGGGGACTGTATGGTATAGTACGTTTAACAATGCCGGTACCCTGTACCAACGTGAAATAATCTTATAATTTAACTCTTGGACTTTGATGGATATGGACGTGTCACCTGCCTGGGCAAAGATTCTTCCCCATGCCTCATCAGAGAATTCCCTAGAGAGTTCCTTTTCCCATGCTTTTTGAAACACAAACTTCGGGCAATCTTCAACGTGTGCCAATAAGCCATAGAGCTTTGAAAGCCGGTGTGAAGTATGGATTTTTTGAAATTAAGATCAAAAGTTTTACTTAAATCTGCAGGAATGTGGATTCCTAGATATTTAACCGATGAGGAAGCCCAGGAAAAGGAATAAGAGGCTCTAAGCTGGGTGACCTCACTTGGGGACAGAGTGAGATTCAATGCCACACTCTTTGCCATGTTGACCTTATGGTTACTAAATCTTCCAAAGGTTTGTAGGGTCTGCAGGATGGAAGGGAGGGAGAGGAATGGGTCGACAACATATAGGAGCAGGTCGTCTGCGAAAGCAGAACATTTAACCTGGATCCCACCACATGCGACTCCTTTGATAGAGTCATTAGAGCGGATATCTTGTAATAAGTGCTCCATGGTTAGGACATACAACAAGGGAGAGCGGGGGCACCCCTGCCTGGTACCATTGCAGATATGAAATGGGGAGGAGAGTGAGCCATTTATTCTGATTTGGGCTTGTGGCGAGTTATATAACGCAAGAATTTTAGCAAGGAAGGAGGGGCCCATCCCCATAGAGGAAAGAGAACCAGTAAGGAAGGCCCAATCAACTCGGTCAAAAGCCTTCTCTGCATCCAAAGAAAGCAATATGCATGGAATTTTAAGCTTATGAACATGTTTGATCAAGGTAAAGGTTTTAAGGGTATTATCCCTTGCCTCCCTCGCAGGGACAAAGCCCACCTGATCCAGATGTATAAGACTTTCCAACAAGGGATTCAAGCGTAGGGCGATCAATTTAGCAAATATTTTGGCGTCTGAATTAATAAGGGATATTGGTCGGTTGACATAAGGTTGGATCTTTCCCCTCTTTAGGGATGACAGTTATGTGAGCCTTAAGAAATTCTGAGTCAAAGGGTGAGGTGCCAGAGACCGAGTTAAAAGAGCGCAATAATGGGGGTGTAAGCTCCTCCTTCAGAACTTTATAGAATTTGGCAGTGAAGCCATCCGGACCTGGGCTCTTCCCTGCTGAAAGAGACATAATAGCTGTGTGGAGCTTGAGCTGTGAGAAGGGCTCCTCCAGGGCATGTAAAACGTCCGGAGGGAGCGAGGGGAGAGCTGTGTTCTGCAAATACTCCTGTAATGAGTGCGCTGGCTCCTGAGGGCGGTCTTGTGTACTAGGTTTAGGCAGGTTACAAAGCTTGGAATAGTAATCATGAAAAACATCTAGTATATCCTCAGTTAGATGCACTAATTGCCCCCCCCCCCCGAATTTTTGATTTGCGGGATAAATAGAGATGCCCTCTTCTCCCGCAGTGCACGTGCCAGGTATCTGCCAGGTTTATTGCTCCACTCATAAAAAATTTCCTCGCGAATTTGCTGGTAACGTTTGTGTTTACGTTCCATAAGCGCAAGAGTGTCCGTTTGTAATTTAATCAGGGCTCGGAGGTCAGAATCCGATCCAGAGGCCTTATGGGCTAGCTCAGCTGTGTGCAACTCCCACAGTAATGATCGAAGATTACATGCAGGTTCACGCTTCAAACGAGCCCCGTGCTTTATTAACACACCTCACAAGACGCACTTCAGTGCCCCCCATTGCGTCTGTGGAGTCGTGCTGTCCCCCTCGTGTTTAATCTGGAATTCCCGAATGCTAGTATGCAGGTCACTTAAACAAAGAGCGTCCTGCAGCAGAGTTTCATTCAATTTCCATGCAAACGGAGGGCGCTGAAAGTGCGGCAAATCAAGAAGACAGCGTGATCAGAGTGGAGCCTGACATCAATCTTGGAATCGATTGCATGCGGGAGAAGAGAATGCTGAAAGAAGATATAGTCTATATGAGTGATGGAGGGGAGGAGAAAAAGGTATAGTCTTCTCTCTTGGATGCATAAGTCGCCACACATCAGAGAGCTGCATACCATGCAGGAGTCGCTTAAATGTGTCTATGGTGCGAAGAGGAATTGAAAAGTGCCCCGCAGAGTTGTCAAGGTAGGGCTGGAGGGTCAAATTAAAATCGCCGCATAGAACTATCTGACTTTGGGCGAAACAAGTTAAGGCGTCTAGTATCCTAGTTAAAAAAGAGATTTCGTTACTGTTAGGAACATATTGTGACACTTTGCTTGCGTCTGGACGCCCTCCTGGGCCGTCCTGGGGGTACTTAGCTCACAGGATCGCCGTCTTTTGTAGAAGGTATTGGCACACCGATAGATGTCACACTGACACCAGGCTTCTCTTTCAGGCTTCAGGCCAGCTTTATTTGTTCTGCAGGCCAGGTCAGTACAGATATCAAAAACACAAACAAAAGCCTCGGCCGTCCGGCCACTAGCTATACATCAACTGAGTCCCTCTCTAACGTGTGGTCAAGGCCTATTGCCAATGCACTACACACACTACCAGTACTCACTGGTTCTGGCTTCTCTCAAGCCTCCGGGGACCAGAGCCTCTCTCCAGCTCTGCTGCTCTACCTTCCAGGTAGCAGGCCACACCCCCCGATCACCTGGAAAGACAGGCTCTTTATAGCCATCCAGAGACTGGCCAAAAACCCGACATGGAACCTGGAGACCTGGGATGCAGGAACAGCCACCCAAGCATCTGCAGCTGTTTCGGGGAAGCCAACCCATATTGGCTGGACATCAGCCATGCTACATACAGCTGTCAGCAACACTAGGTTGCTGACAGATAGCCACTGGCTCCCCCCACCAAGCCCAGGCTCTTGGTGGCACGTCTCTACCAGGATGACTCCACCTAGTGGCAGAAACAGGCAACTACTGTTTACCACTCTGTCACATATCCCTCCCCTCTGATAAAGCCCATAGGGCTTTCTCACATTGCCCAGGCTCCCTCCGGGGTCAAAGCTCCTATTTTGGGACAACGTCTTCCCTACAACTCAGGGGCAGAGACAAATGGTCCACATACAACTCAGTTGTGGCTCATACCATGCATTCAACACACCTTGGGCAACAGACAGTCTACTGTCACTTACTATAGATGTCACCACCCATGCACGCTCTACTACAAGGAAGTCATCACTCACAGCCCACATGCCGACATTCACAGGGTTACTACTGCCAACCCCATTACCAGCGCTATCAGACCTTGTAGGGTGCTTACCCACACAGACTACGTTGGCATGGTGCCCACTGGGCAGAGTTTTCCCTATCTTGGGTCTCGCTTAAGCCCGGGGGCCCTGGTTTGTCTCGGCAACTGCCCTAGTGTCAGCAGAAACTGTAATGACAGCACACCTGTCAGGGTTGCTATTCAACATGGCCCCTAGGGGCGCACCTGAGCCAAAACCTGCTACCTCTTTGTCTGCAGGAATACAATGCGACCTAACCTTCTCTATGTCCCAAATCCTCTGGTCCTCACTAACCATCTCCTGCCTTTTAGGGTCAGCTACCCCTTCTAATTTCTCTGGACTAGCACCCACTCTGGCACACAGTACCCCTGTGCCACCCATACCCTGCTGGTCAATGATCCCAGGGTTATTGCAGACAATCCCTACATCTAGGAGACCCCTTCCGATAATCTCAGCCTCTTTACTGGGTGAGCTTTTAATGTCTGAGGACTCGCTGGTCCCTCCATTCAGCTGACTTACAGCACATGAAAGACCACAATCCCTGTCTGCTTGCTCCCTTCCCTGCACTACCCTTGCCTGAGTACAGGGGTCGCTGGCCCTCACATAGGCTTTACAGATTGCCACAGGTATTTGACTTGTGGCGACCACTTGAGGAGGCTTATATTGCACTACAGGGGTCAAAAAATCTGCATGTTCTGCAATAAAGACCTCAGCACAATCAGCAGGCGTGCTAGGGGTTTCAGCGTCACCATTGGCAACCTCTATAGACGCTTTGTCTGCCATTATAACCTTACCTGGCACCTCACCAGTGACAGAGGACACCTTCCCCTGTGCACACTTCTCAATGACGCTTTCTAGCAGCAGACACTCTGCATCAATGGGTAGAGATGTTTCCTTCACATCCCCTATAAGCATAGTTGCCAACTTTCGAAAATGAAAAAAGCAGGAGAATTAAGTGGGCGGCGCGCGTAGCGCGCTGCGGCAAAAATTTGCATGGACACGCCCATCTTGTTGGTATGCCACGCCCTTCAAAAGCCACACCCCACTCCACCTAACTGCATAACGGCTTTGGAAGAAAACCAGGTAGATGCCTTATAGCCAGGTAGTAGCCCCATTAACCAAGTAGTGCCTCTTACAGGCCGGTAGATGCCCCCTTGTAGCCAAGTAGATGCCCCTCTGTAGCCAGGTAGAGCCAAATTTGTTAGCCAGGTAGATGCCCCCCTTTGTTTAGCCAGGTAGGTGCCCCCATGTTAGCCAGGTAGGTGCCCCCATTGTTAGCCAGGTGAGTGCCCCCATCTGTTTGCCAGGTAGTGCCCATCTGATTGCCAGGTAGTGCCCCCATTGTTTGCCAGGTAGATGTCCCCTCTTTTGCCAGGTAGATGTCCCCTCTGTTGCCAGGTAGTGCCCCCCCTGTTAGCCAGGTAGTGCTCCCTCTGTTAGCCAGGTAGTGCCCCCTCTGTTAGCCAGGTAGTGCCCCCATCTGTTAGCCAGGTAGTGCCCCCATCTGTTAGCCAGGTAGTGCCCCCATCTGATAGCAAGGTATGTGTCCCCTCTGTGCCAGGTAGTGTCTCTCTCTGTTGCCAGGTGTAGTGCCCCTCTGTTGCCAGGTAGTGCCCCCATCTGTTAGCCAGGTAGTGCCCCCTTGTTGCCAAGTAGATGTCCCTCTGTTGCCAGTTTTTGCCCCCTCTGTTTCCATGTTTCTGCCCCCTTTGTTGCCAGGTAGATGTCCCCTCTGTTGCCAGGTAGTGCCCCCTCTGTTGCCAGGTAGTGCCCCCTCTGTTGCCAGGTAGTGCCCCCTCTGTTGCCAGGTAGTTGCCCTCTCTGTTAGCCAGGTAGAGCCCCCTAAAGCTAATAAAAATTAAATAATAAAATCCACTTACCTTACCAGGCTCCTGCAGCCGCGGCCGCTCCGGACGATCTCCTCAGCGGCGCAGGGGAAGTGAGAGCAGCCGCGCGTCACTCCCCTGCAGTCGCGCGTCACTTCCCCCTGCGCCGTTGACCTGTATGTACGGCGCACACACCGGCGCCGTACATACAGGGAGAGGAGGGAGGAGGGAGCGATCCCTCCTGCCTCCTCCCCGCACAGTGAGACCGCGGGCGGGTGAGCGGCGCTGCGGCCCGCTGCACACCGCCTGTAGGAGCGGTCCCGCGGCGCAAGAGTAGCGCACCAGCGCTACTCTTGCGCCACGGTAATTTAAAGGACCCCCGCCGCCTGCAGGCGGTGGGAGGAATGCCAACTCCCCGGGAGGGCGGGAGGGGACCCCAAATAGCGGGACCCCCCCGCCAAAAACGGGAGAGTTGGCATGTATGCCTATAAGCATCTCTAAGGGAGAACTCTCAGCTTCTGCCTGGGATACTCCTATATCTTTCTCAACCTCAAATTCACACCATGAGCTGGAGTCAATGGCAGACACATTTATAAATGGGACCTCAGACATAGTATCCCGGCCATCCTCCTTGTGATCCTCCCACTTAGACACAAAATTGGCTGTGTTCACATTAGGCAACTCCGTGACACGTTTAACATCAATAGCTCTAGCGGGTATCTGGCTGGAAATGGCGCCCACCTGTAGGTCGCCACAACCCACAGAACATGCTACCTCTGTGATACGGTTACTACTGTCCTCCATAAACTCTGGGGAGAATTTATCAGCTGCCTCAGAACCAGGCACCTCTTTACCATCTGGGGATTTAAACCCACTCCCCTGCCTCTCACTAGGGTTCCAGCCTACACCCAGCTCTGTGGTGTCCAGCAGCTCACTCCTTCCATCACTGCTGTCTTTGTGACCATGGCAGAAAAAGCTACTGGCAATACAGCAACCATTGAGGCAAGTGAAATCAGTAGGACTACAGATCTCAGCATATATTTTCCTTACACAGGCATTTTCATCACTATCTGAGGCTGCATTCATGCAGGCATACACCTCAGAGTCCGGACACACCCTCATTAAACTAGTATCCTCACACATTGTAGGAGAGCAAACATTTTCAGGACTTCCAGGCCACACACTGAAACTTGAAAGTTCCTCTCTGGGACCAACAGCAGTCACACAGAACTGGCGACCATCAATCCCTGGGCACGCATTACCTGTGACTTGCAGGCTACCATCAGGTACACACAGTGTGCTGGGATCACTGGCAGACACACTCCCGAGCTGGACTCCAGACACTTCACACAGAACTTCAGGGCCCACACACTCATACGTTTTTTCAGCAGGAGGTGCAGAAGAAACCATGTTGCTATGGGCAACCACATTGGCTAAACCTGAGCCTGTCCCGGTTGGCACATTTCTCCAGATTGTCCTCGCCACAGGACACCATTAACCTGTGTCTTGGGCTTGCCTCCCTATGCCCTCTAGGGGCACACTAGAGCTAACCCTCTCTGCTGCACGGGCTGAAGTGTCCTTAGCAGCACACACTGCATTAACTTCACCTATAGCTCTGCAGCCATGACCCTCTAGGGCAGATCTGCGCTGCTCCTCCATTACTGAAGTAGCTGCACCACCTCTGCTGCTTGTTCACACAGGGCCACAGTAACTGGGGTTTAACTTTGTGCTACAGCTAACTCCCCTGCTCAGGCTGTGTGACAGGCTATGGATTACGGGTTCTTTAACCCATTAGAAGCATTTGCAATAGGCTTTATTACTATACTGCAGAGGTAACAGAGCCCATCATTTAAAACATCAATCCAGCAGACTTTCCAAGTCCGGATTAGCACAGTCTCTCTGCTCTTTGGACTTTTCTCCTTAGGTAATGTTTAGGCATATTTTTTCTGCACCCAAGCCCCCTTTCAAACCAAACAGGCAGGAACCTCTCCCCATCCATCTTCTAAAGGGACTTCCATGGGGGATATTTCTGGTCTTTAAGCCGTGGCACAAAACCCTTTTTAGGGGGGCTTCCCAGGAACAACCACCTGCTGTGCCTGGCCCGCTCGCCAATCTTCCCACAGCTGCCAGAAATAGGGAAAGACACCCCCCAGCACAAATTCCACCTGGAGGTCCTCACATACCTCCAGAACATGTTTGGCAGTCCCGCAACCCAGTACAAAAAGAAGTTCAAACAGTCTTACCCGGTTCTGGTCGGACCTTCACAAAGGGTATGAGTCCGGGTGACCCTGGAGACCCTTTGGCGACAGCCAGGTCCACCAATAGCTGGATGCCACCCACCAGCAACTCCAGGGTCCTCACTGGCGTCTCCTTTCGCTGGACCCCCAGAAAGCCGCCTCTGTTGTGGAGGTTGGTTGCCCTCGGTAAACGGCCACCTTCATGCACCTCAGCAGCCCCACTTGGTCTGGAGTTAACCCATGCTATCGGGAAACACCTGGCCGGGACTTCTTTTGGAAGAACGCCTTGGCTTTAAAGCACCAGCACTTTTTTCACTGGCCCTCCAAGGGCCTGTTGGTCTTCCTTTCTTGGGATGGGCCTCCCTATGTGAACTGATAGCTGCAGCACAAGCCTGATGCTGCGGAGAATTAGGTGGGAATTCAGTCATCAGGGCAATTGCCCGCTCGAAAAACTTGATAAGCTCTCCCATGGTCAGCGCCCACACAGTCTCTGTACTGGGGTGCTTCCCCTATCTCTCCAGAGACATGTCCTGCTGTCTGAGGCAGTCTTCCTCCACAGCAACAGTCCGTATACGCCAGTTAGTGCCAATCTTTATGTACTGCGCCAATCTTGCCCTTCGCATCCTCCACCATATGTGACACTTTGCTTAGGTCTGGATGCCCTCCTTGGCCGTCCTGGGGGTACTTAGCTCACAGGATCGCCGTCTTTTGTAGAAGGTATTGGCACACCGATATATGTCACCCCCCCCCCCCCCCCCCCCCCCCCCCCTGACACCAGGTTCTCTTTCAGGCTTCAGGCCAGCTTTATTTGTTCTGAGGCCAGGTCAAATACAGATATCAAAAACACAAACAAAAGCCTCGGCCGTCGGCCACTAGCTACACATCAACTGGGGTCCCTCTCTAACGTGTGGTCAAGGCCTATTGCCAATGCACCACACACACTACCAGTACTCATGGTTCTGGCTTCTCTCAAGCCTCCGGGGGCCAGAGCCTTCTCAGCTCTGCTGCTCCACCTTCCCGGTAGCAGGCCATGCCCCCGATCACCTGGACAGACAGCGCTTTATAGCAATCCAGAAGACTGGCCCAAAAACCCCCACATGGAACCTGGAGACCTGGACAAGGGAACAGCCACCCACCCATCTGCAGCTGTTCCGGGAAGCCAACCCCTAATGGCTGGACATCAGCCATATACATACAGCTGTCAGCAAACCTAATGTTGTGACAGATAGCCACTGGGTCCCCCACCAAGCCCCGGTCTGGTGGCACCCTCTCTTCAGGGGCGACTCCCTCTATGGCAGAAATAGGCAACTACTGTTTACCACTCTGTCACAATATATATTGGCAAGAGTATACACATGCTCCTGGAGAGAGCACTTCACAAACACAGCTCTGGCCTCAGTATCAGTATAAGTATCTATTACTTCCAGAGGAAGAGATTTGTGTATCAAGATGGCCAATCCCGACGTCTTTTGGGAAGGGCTGCTGCTGTGATACCAGGTAGGGTAATATCTGTTTTTCAAGACGTGTGTATGATTTTGGAGCAGGTGTGTTTCCTGAAGACAGACTATGTGGGATTTCGATTTATGCAAATGGTATAAGATCTGCAACCTCTTTTCAGGGACATTGAGTCCCTTGACATTAATGGACGTGACCTTAACATTATGCATTGAGAGGAAGTGAGAAGTACTCACCGAACAGATGCGCCACCCGTCGCGTCCCAGAGTTCGCACTCGAACCCCCACTGGCAAAACCGGAGGGAGGAAGGAGACAAAAAGAACAGCAAAACCCAAAAAGGCCTCAAAACAATAGGCCACCAAACTAAAGGGCAGCCTGGTCGCTGCAAGGGGCCAAAGTAGATTATTGGCCAATATCAGAAATGTGGGGAGAGTATGCCCAAAAGACAACTTAGGTATAGACACGACTCACAAAACAGTGCAACATGACTCCAACGGCAAGAGTATCGAACTACAAGTAACAGACGTCTGTTCTGTCCGCAAGTTTAAGGTAATAGCAAGAGATGTAGCACTGACCGTCTGTTACATATCAGGACTCTCATATGTTTAGACAATACATGAATGAAGGGGAGCTAAAGAACAAGCCAAAGGGGGAAGAGAGAGATAGGAGAGTGGCAGGGAAGCGGGAAAGGGTAGAGAAGAGAGGGGAGGGTGGGGTGGATGGAGACGGAGGGCGGGAAAGAGGCAAGGCTAGGGAAAACAGAAAGGCGAGTTATAAGTCAGAAATCCCCCAGACAGGGGTTTTACCACAGCCAGAGAAGATCGCTCACTAGAAACAAAGAACCATCAAGACCCTAGAGTTCTCATAGGGGCATTCAACGGAGTGAGCCCGATCCCGGGGCAAGATCTTCCTGTGTTTTGCGGCGCCGGTTAGGGCGTTGAGCCTTCGGTGACGTGACTGGCAGTTGGCGACGGGCAGGACTTGCTTAGCAGGAGAGGATCCAGAAGGAAGCAGTTCCATAGTGGAGGGCCAGTCAGGTAGTTCAACCAGAGGGAGATCCAAAGTCTCAGTGAAGGCTTGCAGATCAGCAGGAGAGCGCAGGGTTACTAAGGCATCCCCTTTCTTAACCTGTAGAGAGAACGGGAAGCCCCACCGATATTGGATTCGACGGTTTTGGAGGATAGTGAGTAGGGGCTTGAGAGCAGACCGCAGACGCAATGTTCTTCTGGAGAGATCAGGAAAGAGTCCTATCTTGATATTTTTGTACAGAACCGTTGACATGAGACGTGCCTTTCGTAGGATTTCCTCCTTGATGTTGTAGTGGTGTACTCTACAGATAACATCCCTTGGTCGGGCTGGGTCTTGGCTTTGAAGGCGGAGGGCTCTATGGGCCTGATCAAACTCAATATAGGTGTCTATAGGTCTACCTAATATATGGTTAAAAATCTTAGTCAGAGTAGGAATGAGTTCTGAGGTGCAGACCTCCTCGGGTAGACCACGTATTCTCACATTGTTGTGTCTGTTACGATTTTCTAAATCGTCCAGTTGCATTTCCAGTTGATTCTGTTGCTCCATCTGAGCAGCAAATGAGGCTTGAAGGTTAGTGAGGGCAAAGTTTGTAGAGCTTTGTACTTTTTCCAGTTGTTGGTATTTTTCCTGTAACTCGACTACTGTAGCTTGTACAGGCTGCAAGTCTTTCTGCCATGTTTGTTGCAGGACACGGCCCAAGTGCAACATGAAAGCCTTGGAGGGAAGAAGCGACATCAGCGCCTGGAGTTCCGGATGCCCGGCAAGTACCCAGAGAGCTTCCTCTGGTGGAACCGGGGTTGCCGATCAGGCAGGGAGATCCCGCATCAATGGGGAGGGGGCGTATGTCCCAGTATTTGAGTTAGGTGTCAGGTGAGCGGGGCTGTCATCCCATGTAGGGGATCACGGAGTAGAAGTCAAGGCGGGATCTTGAATAGCAATTAGTTTTCTGTTAAGTGGCTGAGTCCAAGCCCCCCCCCCCCTCTGCTGAGGGTGATTCTCCTGCACCTTCCACAGGCTGAACAGGGGACTGTGTAGTAGGCAGGGTTGAGTCAGTGAATAAGGTGGTCCCAGCTGATAGCTCACCATTTACCCTTGAGGGTGCTGAGAAGAAATTTTGTGAGGAAGTAGGGATCTGTGAGCTAAGTGAGATGGTGAAAGCAGCAGGTCCTTGAGCTGATGCAGTCCTTTGTGAGAACAAGACCGGGTTTAGGCCTGTTCCCTGCGGGCCAAGTGAGACAGCGGTTACAAATGCCTCATGTCCCCCACTCCAGTGCCGTTGGATATATCCTGGGTGATGATGGGGAGAGTATCCCTATCTCTACCCTGAGATGGCTCTGACACCCGGGTTAGTGAGGGGGCTGCGCCAACTTCCCTCTCCATGTGGC
>JAODAL010010641.1:0-104066 GCA_025379985.1 Phyllomedusa bahiana | reverse complement strand
CTAAAGGAAACACCCACCCTTTTAAACCTCATATTGTAGGGGCGTAAGCGGGAAAAAATGCCCATGCCTCTAATGCTTTGTGCACCCCTCAGGGACAACCCCTTTCACGGGGATGCCTGAACTTCAACTCCCTACCTTATAGCTTCCAGGAACAACGCCCAGCCACACCCAAACCTTTTAAAAGGAGGGCATCTAATTTTCAATAAAAAAACCCCTGCCTTCAATCCCGGCCGGGGGAAATTTCCTGGGGGCCAGGGTCTCTGAAATGGGGTTGGCAATACCCTCCATTCCGGAATTTCCGCAAAATTTTCTTATCTTGACTAATCCAATCCAGGGCGAAAAACTTTCAGAGTCGGGGAAAACAAACCGGGGAAATATCCGTACCTCAAAAAATTTCACTTGACCCCCAACTCCCATTCCTGGAAGAACCTAAAACCATTCCCGACGGGAAAAACCACATGCATGCAACATTGATTTTAAATAAAAGTTTTTCTTTAAAGAACACCACGGGGTTTAACCATCCTAACCCCCCTATTCCCCTCGTTGGTAGTAACCTCCCCCTGAAAGTTCATTCTTTTCCCCCCTTAACATCGGGAAGAACAGACTGTAAAACCCCGGGGCCCAAAAACTTTGGGGAAAGGCACAAACTGCCGAGATAGATGAAAACAACAGGGGGGATTTTGATCAGGCAATTCTCTCTAAAGTTTTAAAAACCAACCCTTCCATGGCCACCCCTGAGTGGCCCTTGTTTAGCCTGTCCCCCCCAATTTTTTGGGTTAAATTTCCCGACTGAAACAATGCCTAAAATCTTTTTCTGTTTTTCCCGGGGGGCCCGGGAGGGGGCTGGAAGATTAAAGGAGGGGCTCCTTCCCCAACAAGACTTTTTCACTTTCCCTTGACCTTCCCAAGCGTGGATCCTGTGTTATCTATATATAGGTGTTACTTATCACTATTATCCTGCCTGTGATGATAATAAGGAAACTGCTGAGAAGTGATCTCTACGGAACACGAATTGTCAGTTTAATGTGAATTGGGATCCGTGTTTTTCAAAATATAGGGGATATTCACGTAATTCTGCCTTGTCCGTTTTAACCCCAACCGCACCAAAATAGTTAATACCAAACTTTTTTTTAGTTTTTGCCCCCCTTTTCTTTCAAATCGTAAATTTTTATTTTTTCAATGCCGCAGTTGGATGAGGCCTCATTTTATTCAGGACAAGCTGTACTTTAAGTTCACGTCTAAATTATTGCAGATTTTTTTTAAAATTTTTCATTTTTTTACACCATTCACATTTCACACTTAATAACTTGTTGGATTAATTCTGCAGGTTATTTCAGTCGTGTGGATACCTAATATGTGTAGTTTTTTGTGTAATGTATGTCCAATTATTTTTTTATTAAATATTTATTTTTATTTTATTTATTTTTTCTATTTTTTTTTTTTTAATCCTATGAAGGGAGAACTTATTTTTACACTTAAGAAATGTATTATATCTATATATGCTAAAATATTTTAATCTTTGTCATTGTGACATAGGCTGCAGTCAGGGCAGCACACAGTCTGCCCTGATTGCTGGCTTGTTACACAGACAGCACTGAGGCTACTCTAGGTCCCCAGGGCTGACTGTGCAGCCGTTCCCCGGGCTCTGTCGGATCACGGGGAATCCCTATCACCCGACAGAGCGGGGAAAGCCCTTTGATTTGTGGTCACAAACCGCGGCAATCAAAGGATTAAGCTCCCTAGATCGAAGGTTTCCCCCGCTCCTCAGTGCTTGTAGAGGCTGCTCTAGGAACAGGGCTGTGTTGTACAACTATTTTCTCTGCTGCAGCGCCGGGAGCCACAAAACCTGATGTCTGCAGCAATGCCAAAAGATGGCTGACGTTCATTAAGGGGTTAAGGAGATTACTGAGAAGTGATCTCTATAGAATAGGGAGTGTCAGTCTATGGCAAATCCAGTGTTATTCATATATATAGTATATGGTAATGTATCCTGCCTGTGAGGACAATGAGATAACTGCTGAGAAGTGATCTCTATGGAACAGGAAGTGTCAGATTATTATTAGATTATTATTAGACAAAATATCAACGGATGTCGCTAGGCTAAGTACACACGGCTTATTCACGCCATAATTGTGGGGTGGTGGGGGGCAGCTCGCTGGACCCATAGATATCCATTATCCACAGCGCTTTTTCCGCCGGGATAATGTGCATGTCACTTATCTCTCCCCGTGGCGTATTCGCCAAGCGGGGAGAGGAGACCTAATCCATAGCTCTCTATGAGAACTGTGGATTACCGTAATGACTGGGACGTATTTCAGCCGTATTGAAGCGCAACACGGCGCGCAATACGGCTGCAATCCGTCCCAGAATCAGCCGTGTGAACATCCCCTTAAAATGAATGTTTAACGTATAAACATAATTGAATCAAAATGTAAGTTTCTGATGACATTTTCATTTTTAAGGGGTTTTCTGGCTGGAAAAGTTTATCTGCAATGATAGGTTAGTGTTCCCTTAAGAAAGTGTTGCTTCTGCACCTGAGACCGGAAAGTAATAGCGCGCTAATGAAGCTCACGCTGGCGAGCCTGAATAGCAGCATTAATATCGTTTTCATTATGATCTTTATTAACGAATGAAAGGAAAAAATGAGAAAGAAATGTTGGAATCTCCTTTCAAGTATTGCAGCTGCTATTCCACAAATTAGATTAGAATCCTGCTCAGTGTATGGGACCTCACTGGCAACCTTCTGCCTTTTCATCTGTGAGCAGTTGGCAGGGCTCAAGTCTTCAAGCTGTTATTTTTGCAACAGTGAACACTGATTACCTTGTGAACGGCCTGTGCGAGCCATCACCAACCCGGTTGTCTGCACCATTTGGCCTGAATGCTTTATGTCTGTTTTATGAGTCAAAATTCAATCCAATCTTTTATTCATTAGCTAAAATATTCGATAGACAGATATTAGATAGATAGATAGATATTAGAAGATAGATATTAGAAGACAGATATTAGATAAAGGACATTGATAGATATAAGACAGATACTGTAGATAGATAGATAGATAGATAGATAGATAGATAGATAGATAGATAGATAGATATGAGATAGATAGATAGATAGATAGATAGATAGTAGAAGACAGACAGATATTAGATAGATGATAGACAGATAGTAGAAGACAGACAGATATTAGGTAGATAGATATTTGATATAAAAATAGATAGATAGATAGATAGATAGATAGATAGAAAGATATTAGAAGACAGACAGATATTAGATACAGAAATAGATAGATATTAGAAGACAGATATTAGATAGATAGATAGATATTAGATAGATAGATAGATAGATAGAGATGTGTCAAAGATTAACTTGACAGGTAATGCACCATGATATCACAGCATATAAAGTTAGCTTAACTTTTTCAATGCTTTTCAACGGCCTCTGTTAAGAGATTGGAGCAAATAACACAGAAAGCCGTGATATCACAGTCACACTACTTTCTACTACATCAGTAGATACGAGACAGACAGAAACGCATCCAAACATGTAGCACACTTTGGGTTCGTGGTTGGATGCATTTTACGCAGCATTTTTCAATCCGTTTTTCAGATTGAAAAAAGCCGTGTGAACATACCCCTAGTCCTTAAAAGGGTGTTCCCCTCTCATTAATAGGCTGTAAACCCGTAGGCAATGGTAAATAAAGACTAATACCAAATACATCGCTGTTTTGATTTTGCTTCATTTTAGAGTTAGAGCAGTTCTTATCTTATGCTTGATTACACAAGCTTCTCTAGTTATCGACCACTTCTCTCTGGTGTAGCAGTGGTCGGGCTGGGGCTATCGTTCACAGCTGTGTCTTACCAGCGGGGGAACTTCTTAGTCTCTGACCTTATCTTTGTACTTAAAATGAACTTCCTCCCTTAATGGGGTTGTCTCATCTCAAAGTTTCTTAGGATGCATGAATGAAATAATGCTGCTTTGCTCTGTCACTTCCTAGTCAAGCTGTCTGTAATTAGCATATGAGCTCCATGTATTCAGACTTCTGCTAATTCAATTAACTCAGAAGCTTCCCTGGTCCTGACAGCATGAAACTAAGTAAACAGCAGTAATTACTTTCTTGTGTCTGAAAGATAAGATAACAAACAAGCTCTCACTGACCAAAGTTCTGTGCTGTGCGCGACCTGTGTGATGACATCACTCCTTGCTATCAGATAGAACAAACAGCAGGGGGGAGATGTACACAGGTCGGTCACCTGGGAAACCAGAGAGAGTTTCGAAGGTGATAAAATCACTTGTAGCGCCTTAACAAAAAAAAATTATTAATGCAATATATTTGGAAAATATCTTTATCTAGTGTTCCCTACATGTTGAAAGCTAATCTTTGTAGCAAGACAACCCCTTTAAGGTTACTGACCTGGGAGCAGACTTGTGCCAGGTTTGCAGAGCACAAAAATATGGTAACAGAGTCAGTGGCTAACAATGTGTGTTTTTCTATCTCACTAGAAGCTTCCTCTCATGACAGATACAGTTCTGCTATGCTCACATTTATAGCCAGACACCCAACTTGGACAGTGTCATGGTTTTTCATAACTCCTCTATCAGTAATGTCCCTGTAACAGGCTCAGCTAGGAATAGGAGCTAGCACAGCTGAATTGTCATTCACTGCTGTAGACCTACCTACAGCCTGAACAGGACGAGGGAGCCTGAGGAGCTGTGAAGACTAAGAACAGCTAGATGGGGCAACGAGATGTCATAGCATGATCTGCAAAAGTGCAGCATTCAAGGCAGGCCAGAAATATTGATGACCTGAAACACATCTTCAGGGAGGAACGGTCTAAAATTCCTTCTCCACATTGCACAAATCTTATCCGCAGCGACAAGAAGCATTTTGCGGAGGTTATTGCTGCTAAAAAAGGATCTACAGGCTGTAAAAATTAAATAACCCGGACCTTCTCCTACATAAGGCTCAAAGTGTGTTAGAAACGTGCAACCAAAAATGTGGACGTAGGAAATGACTGTCAATAGCAGAGCCGCCGGCGCCGCGGAGATGGAAAATGAATTCTCTTGTCAGGTGGTGGGTTTGTAAATGCACGACTGGCTGCCATACATTATACACTTATTATTAATTCTTCACAGTCAATTTCTTACAGGACAAATTGTCCTCTCGGTTTTTCTTATTGTTGACAGCCTCACCAGAAGATGATTTATTTACCAGCTGCAAACAGCAGATGAATATATATTATTAAATAGATGGATAACAACAGCAAAGTTGCAGTAATCCCACAATCCAGAAGTTCTCATAATCTCACATTTTGGTTTGGACAAAGAACTGTTCTCTGATAAAATCAAGCTCCTCAGCTAAAACTTAAAGGGGTTGTATCAATACATTAAATGGTCTTCAGAATAAGGGGACAGTGAAAACAAACAACTTTGCAATTGGATATCATTAGCCAAGCTATCTTGTTTTCACCGTCTTCCTTATCTTCATTTTGTGTAAACACTGTTCTCCAGTGCCGTTCGGATTCCACCTCCTTTCATTTCATTGGCTGCCGGCTCTACTAATTTACATTCTGTCTGGCCCCGGGCCTATTCACAGGAGCGAGCATTCCTGCCTCTCTCATCGGAATAAGGGCCCTGCAACATTTCCTCTGCACAGCCAGCAGCTCCCACAGTAACCCTGCCAGCTGCTTCTAAATCAGAAAAAAAGCAGAATTGTGTCGGGGCCTAATGCTGCCTGTGTGTAAAATAGAAGGGGACAGATCTGTGCTGCTCTGGATGAGTTCATAGAAGACTGGATACAATTGTAACAAACCTCCAGATGTGAGAGGAGAAAAAGATCAGTGCTCTGAGTTCATAGAAGACTGTCTCGACTGAATGCAGGGTGTGCTATGTAAACATACAGCTCTTCAAAATAAGACTGCATAGGGAGAGGAACGACACAGTGACATGTGGACTCATACAGAGGGGGAAAGGGGCACCGACTCGGAGTGGGGCATGAACGTGAGGGGGGAGATGATGTCATCCCCCTTCAGTTAAGAAACACCCAGTTGGGAGGGGAAGAAACGCCCCTGGATTTCAGGAACTGAGAAAATCAAGCTACAAGAAAACAACCGAACTGATGAAGCGATACATCCCCTTTAACTTTTAACATATGTCAGATGAAGACCGGGTCAGTAATTCATCACCAGATACATAAGGGACACTCAAAGGTCATGGCCACCACTTCTCTATACTTCATATTCCTTCATCGTTTGCAACCAGGATTAGGCAAAAGATTCAACAGCATCCATCTCAGCATTACATACTATAGAGCGCTCCATAGGATGATAGTTCAAAGGGGTATTCCCATCTTGTCCCCTTACATTATATTCTGCTTCTGCTTTGACCATAGGGAATTAATACGTGGTCACTGGTCTTGTGTTTCAGATTCGTGTTGGACCAGTTCAACCCAGTGCAAATTTTGCCCACAATTGTGGCAATGTCATATAACCAATCACCAGTCTTTTTCCAAAACGGAAAAAGGAAGTACTTACAACAATATCAGCAGCACCCAGAAGGCACTAAGACCACACAAACACAGAATGTACGGCATATTTTGAACTGCATTACTACGATATGTATAAATTTGAGATTCCTGGTGCACATTTTGATCAAATTGTATAAGTGCGCTTACCCTGTCAAGGTTACCTCAGCAGGTAGTCGGCGGTGGCATAAGCATTTTTTGATCAAAACATGTGAACTAAGAATCTCAAAGTTTTTTTCATGTATCATAGATAGCATAAATGCTTCTTTAAAGGTTTCCATGTATTGTATAGCCCTTTTAGCAGGTGGTGTGCAACTAGTATTAGAATGTATATATATATATATATATATATATTTATAATATATATATGATGTGTATATTTATATATATATATATATATATATATATATATATATATATATATATTATATATATATATATATATTATATATATATACCACAACCATGCCAGTGGCACCCATTTTCACATTCTGTTTTTCAGAAATGTTTTTTTTTTTTTTTTGTGTGCAGAACTATACGTTGTATTTGGCATATATTGCTTTTAATTTATAGAGGGAGGAGTGGATACCTCCATTTTGGTTTCTTGCACCCCACCCACTTACACAGCTTGTTATATCAGTGCAGTATGCTTGCAAGGTTGGTGCTTTTTTTATTTTTCTCTCTGGGTTATGGAGGTCTGTTTGACCCAATGAGAAGTCTGAATTTGACTCTAGTGAGAGGTAAAGATAGAGTAGGACCACCCACCTTGAGATTCCATTGTAAGCCGGGGGTGGCATAAGCATTTTTTGATCAAAACGTGTGAACTAAGAATATCAAAGTTTTTTTCATGGATTATAGATAGCATAAATGCTTCTTGAGATGTTTCCATGTATTGTATAGACCTCAGCAGGTAGGTCTCTATCTAGATTTGTCTTCTGGGATCAGTGTAGTTTGGGCCAAAGGTTCCAGTGCACACTGATTAAGAGCTCTTAAGGTGTTATAAGGTGCAGTAATGCAGTTCAAAATATGCCATAAATTCTATGTTTGTATGGTCTTAGCACCTATATGTGCTGCTGTTTTTGTTGTATGTGTTTGGTTTTGCTGTTCAGCCATCACAACTTGCACCAGTAATTCTATGTAACTGTCTGGATGTGCTAACTAATGTTTTGTCTTTGTATGGTGCATTTGGAGGAATGGCTGCATACATCTTAGTTGTATACTCCTCCGATTTGTCTTTGGTGCTCTTAGTCAGTGTAAACTGAAATCCATCGCCTAGAATGCTTCAGTGGCTTTGAACCCAGAAAGGGAAAATTTAGATAGAGAGCCACCTGGTAAAGTTACCTTGAAGTGGTAGGTGGGCTTATACAGTTTGGTCAAAATGTGCACTGAGAACCTCAAACATATAAATATAGTAATATAGTAGTAATGTAGTTCAAAATATGCCATAAATTCTATGTTTTGTGATCTCAGTGCCTGCTAGGTGCTACTGTTTGGACTGTATGCACGGTTAAACTGGCCCACAGGAGAATAATAATCCCCAGCGAGTCTCTGAGCATGGGGCTGCTTTCAGGGAGAAATGCACAGAAACAGAGGCAGTAAGCAAGAGGCAGAGTTGAGTCGCTGTATTCTGGCCCCAAGAATCAACTCTACTGGAAGGCCCCAACAATCAAGTCCACTAGTTGGCCCCAGGCACCCCAGTCCAACACGGGTTGTATGTGTTTGATTTTTCCTTTTAGCCAGCATAGCGGGCAGCAGCGTTTAGTCACGGTTTTGAGGTGCTGACTTATGTTGGGTGTTTTTTGTATGGTACATTTGGCTTAGTTGCTGCTTTCATTTTAGTTGTGCACTACTCACATTTGCTTTACATGCTCTTAGTGTGAACCAGAACACCAGAACCTATTGCCCAGCATGCACTGGCAGCTTTGACCTAAAGAGAGGGGAATCTAGATAGGGAGTCACCTGATGAGATTATCTTGATGTGTCAGATGTGTATGTACAGTTTGAATAAAATGTACACTAAGAACCTCAAATGTATGTATATATAGGTCAGAATATGCCATAAATTCTATGTTTTTGTGGTCTTTGTGCCTGCTGGGTGCTGCTGTTTTTGTTGTACAGTATGTCTTTGCTTTACGCTATGTTGACACGGCGTAATTGCGGCGCATACAGTACATTCCGCAATACGCCAGGTGTTTTGGGAGTTGCGCTGATCAGTGCGTATTTCAACGGCACGGGGGACCGGCAGCCCGCTGGCCCCATAGACATACATTACTCGCGCCTCGTAATCGCTGCGAATAATTGACATGTCACTTATCTCCCCGCGCGTACAATACAATTGTATTGTACATGCGGAGAGACGAGACGTAATCCATAGTTCTCTGTGAGAGCTATGGACTACCGGAATTGCGGCGCGCATTTCACAGCGTATTAATTGCAATTCGTGGCGTAATACGCGCACAATTCCGCTGCAAAATAGGCCATGTGAACATACCCTTACAGCTTGTACCAGTATTATTGTTTTGTTACTCTTTGGACGTACTGACTAACTTTTTGTATTTTTTGGGGGATAGAAAAAATGAAGCATATCGTTCAGTTGAATGATGCACTCCTTTTTTCCTATCTGGAAATAGGCTATTGATTGGTTGTGTCATTTTCCTGCACTTGTCAGTAAAATTCAGGCAGAACTAGCCTGACCCGAATCCAAAGCACAAAACTGGTGGCCACACATATGCAGCTCTCTCTGTTCACTTCTATGGGAGTTTCAAGTACAGCCAAGTTGTGCTTCTAACGCCCTTAGAAATTAATGGAGAGCTGCGCATACACAGAAACCTATTTGACCCCTGTGACTGGAGCCGAAGCAGGACACAGTGTCAGAGTACGATATGGTAATGCTCCTTTAAGGGGCTTTTTCTCTCATCTTTCTTGTTGTTTCCAAAACCTAAGCAGATTGATCGCCCCATACAGGAGCACCAGATCCTCTTCCTATCCATGCTTGCCCTAATGAATACACACAGATCTCTTCAATAGGTCTTATAGATAAAGTAATTCACCATTCAACTATAAATCCTGATGACTGTGAGAGTCTAGATATAGAGGCAGTCGCCCATCCAGCACTAATTTGCAAAAAAGTGAAATGAATCACCCAATCAGCTTAACCCCTGGTAACCTTTTGAAAATTGACTATTAAGGTTTTTGTTCAAATTTACCCAATCGTTTTCCCTTTTACTTAAACTAATCAGGGGGACCTGGAAATTCCAAATTTTGGGTTTACTTTTTATATGAGTTTTGTCTATCGTCAAATCTTATATTTTTTTAAAATTTTTCTATTTTGGTTTTAATGTATGTTTTTTTATCTATTGATTATTTTATTATCTTATATTTTTTTGTCCCTATTATTTTTTCCCTATTGATCTATTTGTATGAAATTTTTTTTTTAAATCATTTTTTTCTCTTATTTTAAAAGTATTTTACTACAGTTTGAAAGAAAAATTATTAACTTGACAGATAACACACGATGATATGACAGTGCAGAATCTTATCTAAACTTTTTAAAATTCTTTTCAATGACTTGTTTATGGATAAGAAAATATAACACAGAAAGCTATTTATCCTTCTATCTAACTTATAACTTTGTGTCTTTTTTCTTTAAATCCATTTATTTCACATCTATGTACTACAATATGTATCTATTTTATCTATTGATTGTTTATTTTCCCCTCGGGATTTTTGGGATTTTTTTTGGGTTTTTCTACCCATATCTGTCTGTTTTTTTTTTCTAGTACTGTGTATCTGTTTTATATATTGATCTGCATTATCGGAAAATATTTTTTTAAATTCTATCCATTTTTTTTTGGTTCTCATACCCCATGTATTCATATGTATCTATTTTATATATTGAGCACATATCCAGAACTTTCTTCTTTGTCAAATTTATTTATTTTACCCTATTATCTAATATTTTTTAAATCTATATCGGGCCCAATATGTATGTCATCTATCTATCTATCTGTCTGTCTTTCTGTCTGTCCTATTCATCTTATGTCTATTTCTTACCCTATTTTTACATATTTTTGTAGTGCCTCGGGGGAAAAACTTTACAAAATTTTTGAAGAAAAAGCTTCTCATTTTTGTAATTTCTACTTTGAGGTTGGATTTGGGAAATTAAAACTTTGGGCCCTTTTAAAACCATGACTAAACAATCCCAAAAGGGAAAAAGGCCCCACTAAAAATCAGGATCAATGGCCAACCGGACACTTATCGTCCCCAAACTATTTTGGGGTGGGGAAAAATTAATAATTGTACAAATTATACTTATCCCCACAGGATTTGGAATCTTTGTAATGGGTTTCTGGGACTTTAAGGCGGGATTTTGGATGAGCATCTTCACCATGACCTAGAGCACAGTTAATGTCCATAATTAATGGCAAAAAGGGGGGAAACAGGGTGGAGTATACCCTTGTCCATACCCTAGGAAAACCCTTTTGGGAAGTTACTAGAGTAATTGCTTTTCATACATTTCAGAGAGAATCTTTGTTTTTATACGCGATTGTTTTAAAAAAAAAATAAAAGTTTGGGCCAGTTCCTTGAAAAGTGTCACAATGTATTTCCTTCTTTGTTAGACCATTTTTAAAGGGGAGGGATGTTTTAAAATTCTGCAAAGATAGGGGTTTCCCGCAGGGATCTAGCTAAGTTTACCCCGGGCTAGCGTTTGTACGGGGCACAGCAGAGATAAGGAGTGAATACTGAAGGCATGGGGAAATGGACGTACTCATTCAATCAATGCTCAAAATGGGGTTCTCCACTAATTTTTGGGGGAATTTTTCGGGGTTTGCCCTCTCGCTTTTTAGAAAGTGTCCCAAAAAATTACTTTTCCAAAAAAAACGCCCCCCAAAAATTAAAAAATTCAAAAAATAAAAAATTTTAAACTAATTTTTACATTTTTAAAATTAATTTCTAAGAGGATTCAGTATTTAAAACCCCGCAAAAATTTAACGAAACCCCGGGGCCCCAATAGCCGTGTTACAAAGCCCAATGCTGTGTCTACCCCGGGGGTTTCCCAACCCCAACCCCGGGAGGCCCACCAACAGGTCGGGTTTTTCTGGTTTTTCCTTTTAGCAATGCCCGGTGATAAAATTTTACTGTCATGCATTCTGGGGGAAATCCTAAAAAAACATGCCCTGTTGGTGGGTTTGGAGCACTGGAGTTAAAAGCCCCCTGGTGAAATTACACCCAGGGAAACTTTGTAAAACGGGGGTTCATGGGCGCTGGGTTGCATTTGGGTTTTTTTTGCGGTTTTCTATTTTCTTTTCCCCCTTAAAAAAATTTAAGCGTAAATCTGTTTGTGTAGACATACCCTTTTATATTTTTTTGGCATTCTTGTTTATGCTTTTTTTTTTCCTGGTCCGGCCATTTTTTGGGTCATTTCCTACTATTCCCCCCATGGTTTTTATCTGTTGTACTGAATAAAGATCTGATATTTTATGGACTTTTTGTTCTAAATTTTGTGTATTTGATTTTTTTTTTTAAGAGTACTCCAGGTAGTGCACAATAGACAGAGTAGACCCACAGACAAGCACTCAGACCCAAAGAAACCTACTTAACTAGGATATTGTAGCAGAACCAGTTATGGTTGAGTGGCAAACTGGACAATTGCCCAGTGCCACTATTTTTAAGGAACAGTGGTGACTTTCGCAATTGAAATTGTTGTATTGTGTCAGAACAATAAAGCATTATGGTTACATAGTACGGTTAAAAAAAGACACATGTTCATCAAGTTCAACCAAGGGTGGTGAAAATGTGGGTTAAGGGAGGGGGATAGGGAATTTAAGCCTAGTTTCCTCTACTGGTGAATACTTTGAATCCCATAATTGACAGGAACCAATCTGCTTTGCCGTCAGACTGGATTTATTTTCTAGAATTTTATATGGCTACATACGTATTAATTATCTTATGGGCTTTTTAAATTAAAGGGGTGTTACTTTCTCAGACCCATCTTATGGCATATCTATAGGGTATGTAATAAATGATAGGCATGGATGCTACCTTTTGGACCTGCACCTTTCTTGAAAGGCTCTGTGCAGAAAGGTGAGTCGGTCGCACTTGCGCAGTACTTTCCATTCTGTTCTATGTGTTCTTTGATGGTTCTGAGTACTGCTCAGCAGTGTGTTTGGCTATAGTCAGAATTCCCATTGAAATGAAGAGAGAGAATTGCACATGTACGGCCACCTTATTGTTCTGCACAAGAAAGTTTAGGGGCCCATTATCAAGATAGATGGAGGTCCTGGAGGTGGCAGCAGCACCTATCCTATCAATATGCCGTAAATGTCTGAGATGGAGACAACTCTTTAATATTATTTGGGTGCTGCTTATATTTGGGCAATATATGCTAACATTACTTGGGCTGTCTAAGGAAGGTACTGGTTCTTAAACTTTGCCAAGGGCTTCTTTCTAGCCAAACAGCCCTGCTTAAAATGGATAAGGGGCAAGAACCCAAAAGAGCATGTCTACAGAGGAGTATCTCTTCCTATTGGAGGAATCTCTGGTTTGGCTAGTATGAGAAGTTTTCGTCCTTCGGAAGGAGACCTAGTTTGTATACATTGGACTGCATGTAGCAGAATTATCTCACCTCAGCACTATATGACAGAGACTGCCTCCATCACCTGTCCCAGCCAGAGACTGCCTCCATCACCTGTCCCAGCCAAGACTGCCTCCCATCACCTTTTCCAGCCAGAGACTGCCTCCACACCTTGTCCCAGCAGAAGCGACCTCCATCACCTGTCCCAGCCAAGAGCGCCTCCATCACCTGTCCTAAAAGGGAAATGTGTGGTAAAAAAAAAGGGGGAAGGAAAATGGGGGGGGGGGGGGGGGTGGGGGGGGGGGGGGGGGGGGGAAAAATTATAGGGGGAATTTTAAAAGCATATTATATATATTGGATATTTTTGTGTGTTTTGTATTATTTTTTTTGGGGGGGGGGGGGGGGGGGGGGGGGGTTTTTTTTTTTTTTTTTTTGGTTTTGTTTTTTTTGGAATTTGAGAAGAATATAGGAAAAAATGAATGTTGAGAATAATTAAAAGGTAAAGAATTGTGAGATAATTATAAAGGGAAATAATTGTGGGAAGAATTATATGGGAATGATGAGTGTGAATAATAAAATGAAAAAAATGAGAATGAATAAAATAATGTAACTGATTGTGAGAATAAATATTATTAATGAATGAGACATGAATTCATAAAATGTCCCTGACAGTGACTGCATTCATCAACCTGTAAGAAAGAAATGCAACAAAAACTGTAACAGCCAAGAGTGCCCCACAACCTGACCCCAGCCATAGAGGCCTCCATCAACTGTCACAGCCTAGAGTGCCTCCATCAACTTTCACAGCCAGAGAGAGCCTCCATCAACTGCCCAGCCAGATGAGCGCACTGCATCACTGTCCCAGCAGAGAGCGCCTCATCAACTGTCCCAGCCAGAGAGCGCCTCCATCAACTGCCCAGCCAAGAGCGCCTCCATCAACAGCCCCGCCAGAAGAGCGCCTCCATCAACTGGTCCCATCCAGAGAGCGCCTCCATCAACCTGCCCAGCCAGAGAGCGCCTCCATCAACCTGGTCCCATCCCGAGAGCCCTCCCATCACCTGTCCCAGCCAGAGAGCGCCTCCATCAACTGTCCCAGCCAGAGAGCGCCACCATCAACTGTCCCGCCAAGCAGATAGCGCACTCCATCAACTGTCCCCAGCCAGAGACGCTTCCAACAACTGTCTCCAGCCAGACATCTAACTGTCCAACGGTGATCTTAACACTATGCACTTCTTTTCCCTCAACATCGCTATCTCCACACTCCTCACACTTTACTGCATATCCCCAAACACCCTCGCTGACTAATGAACTCTACATCTCCCCCCTGCATTCTACCCTCACACCTGTCTGCCTCCACCGAACCTCTTCCTCACTGATAATGCCCAAACAAACAAACCCTGCAAAACTAAAGTCTATACTACAGCCACCCTACACACCCTCTCACTGCTCCATCCTGGTCTTCGCGGGACAATACCCCAACCCAAGTCGCCCCCCCCAGCACATTCCCCACCATATTCTCTGCCTCCTCGAACAGACTCACCACTGGCTAATTCCACTAATCCTCAACCAGATACACATCCCTCTGACGCCGTGCTCCCCCCACCCCTCTCCTTGGAGCTCTCTGGAATTTGCGCGGTCTGTATGAATAAAACTCTCAAACAACCATGACTTGTTCATCTCACGCAAACCGACTCTTCCTTGGTTGACTGAAACCTGGCCTGACCCCCTCAGACACAGTCTCCATTGCCGCACTATCTTTTAGCGGCCTCCAACTTACCCACACTCCCGTACTGGTAACCAAGCATCGCCTCCCTCCTGTCAGACCCCCTGCTCCTTGTCCCTGCACCACCTCGCCTTAACCTACACGCTCTTCTCCCTTGAAGTGCACTCTGTCCGCATCTAAGCCCCCTCCGACCTCCAAGTGCTGTTGTATTACGCACCTGCCAGGCCTGCCACTGCCATTCTTGACCACTTTTGCTTCCTGGCTTCTCCACTTTCTTTCCCCGACATCCCCACTATCATCATGGTAAGACTTCAAACATCCCAATCAACACCCACACTCTGCTTCCAACAAACTCCTTTCACTCTGCTCCACCTTCAACTCATCCCTTGGAGACCCTCAGGACCTCTCACAAAGAAGGACACCACACTGGACCTCATCTTCACCGCCACTGCCCCCTATCTGACAACACTAACTCTCCACACCCTATATCCGACCACAACCTGCTACCTTTCACCACAAACTCCTCCCCACCTGCTCCTCCTGTTTCATAACCAAACGAACCCCGGCAGAATCTACAAAACCACACCCCTCACACTCTCTCTTGACTCTCTTGCAGCTACCTTACCACTATCTCCTCATTCAATGACCAGACACAGCCACCACTTTCTACAACCATACAATCTCACCGCCCTTGACTTCCATCGCTCTCACACACACAACCGAACCCGCAAATCAACAGACAACCCTGGCACACAGACTCTACCAAACATTTTTGGAGGCGTGCATCCAGCGCTTCCGAACGCCGCTGGGACGAAAACTCACTCCATTGATGACTTTGCCTTATAACAACACTCACTGGCAGACATTAAGTCCGCACTCGCCTCAGCCAAACAGGAATATTTCACCACTCTCATAACCCCCTGTTCCCACTAAACCCCAGACAATTATTCAAAAAGTTCAACTCTCTTCTCCGACCACCTACACCTCCTCCCCCATCCCTCCTTACATCATATGACTATTGCTATTCCCTTCCTCCAGAAGATCAACCTCATCAGAGAAAGCTACAGCCCGCAGTCCCCACGCACCCTCTTCTACCCTTGCAAACTGCTCTTCCCCTTAACTTGCTTCCCCACGGTCACTCCATGACAAGCTCTCCCCTTACTGACCAATCCAACCTCACAACCTGTATGTCTTGACCACTGCCGACCCACCTCATCCCAACCTCAGTGCTTCTATCAAACCCAGCCCTCACCCATCTCTTCAACCATCAATAACCTCTGGCATCTTCCCGTTCCGCCTATAAACATGCTACTATCCACTCAATCCTAAAAAAAAACAACCGGTGACCCCTCTCTCTGTCCAACCTATCTGCCCCAGACACAACTGCTCCCTTTGCTTCCAAACTCCACGACAGCACGTCTATCTTCAGCTGTCCTCCCCCCTCCTCCAACTCTCTTCTTGACCCACTACATACTGGATTTCGACCCCGACCACTCCTACCGATAACCGCCCTACCCAAAGACAGCAAATGACCTAGTAACTGCTAAAAGCCCAAGCCAGCTACTCTGGTGCTGCCTCCTCTTAGCCCTGTCCTCTGCCTAACACTGTTGACCATCCCTCCTGCTACAAACCTCTCCTCCCTTGGCATCACAGACTTGGCTCTTTCCTGGATCTCCTCGTACCTCACTGATCGGACTTTCAGCGTCTCTCATTCCTCTCCACCTCCTCCACCTGGCCTCTCTCTTGTCGGTGTCCCCCAGGGTCATTCCTGGGCCACTACTCTTCTACTATCGTACACTCTGGTCTAGGTCAGCTCATAGCCTCACATGGCAATTCATTACACCGTATTCAGATGATACCCAACACTACATCTCCGGCCAGAGTGTCACTTCTCGTACTCTCCCGGAACCTGACTGTCTGTCCACCATTTCTTCCTTCTTCTCATCACGTCTCCTAAAACAAATGTGGAGAAACCATAACTCATCATCCTTTCACCTTCAACCTACCCCTGCCCCTGACACTCTATTACAGTCAACGGCTCTACACTCTCACCGGTCCCGCAAGTCCCGCTGCCTTGGGTAACCTCGACTCCGCACTATCTTTCAAACCACACATCCAAAACCCTCACATCTGCCTGCCGCCTCCACCTTGAAAAACATCTTCGCATCCGCTCATCTCCAAACACAGACACTACAAAAATGCTGGTGCCATGCCCTGTCAACCTCCCGCCTAGACACTGCAACATCCTTCTCAGTGTCCTCCAGCGAGCACGCCTCGCTCCCTCCAATCCATCCTTAACTCTGCTGCCCGTCTAATCCACCTCTCTCCTCGCTACTCCTCTGCCTCTTCCCCCCCCCCCCCCCTCTTCCATTCCCTTTACCCTGGCTTCCCATTGCCCATCGAATTCATTTCACGCTACTAACCATGACGTACAAGGCTCCACCATTGACCACTCCCCTTCCATACATACTGCCCTAAATTCCAAATATCTCCCCCTCACAACTACCACTCTCTCACAGTACCTTCTCCTCTGCTCTCGCCCTAAACATTCTCCTCACACAACCGTCTCCATAGCTTCACCCGTGCTTCCCCCACACTCTGGAACTCACATGCCCCAACACATCAACTCTCCTCGCACCTCACCACTTCAAAAGCAACCTGATACCCATATCTTCCAGGCTTGCCCTATAACCTACACTAAACTTTGGGTATCACACTTCCTCCACAACATTCTGCCCCTCACCTCCCTTGTCTCATTCCCCCACCTTGTAGATTGGGTAAGCCCTCGCGGTCAGGGCCCTCTCTCCCTCTGTCGTGCCAATTGTCATTATCCCTTATCACAGTACTCGTTTGACTTATGTTATGTATGTAACCCCCTAAATGTACAGCGCCCATGGAATCATGGCGCTTAAAATAAAAAAATAATAATAATAATAATAATAATAATAATAATAATTCATAATAAAATGATGTGAGTTGTATTTGCAGTATTATGTGGACTCTGCTTTAGGATATTATTTTGGCATTGTATGGCTGTATAATTTGGATAGTGTGCTTCAGCATAAAACTGGCCCAGTATTGTAGAATGATGATTGACCTGTCATCACCAACCAAATACCATTAGTCATTAATGGAATAATAGAAGGTGCAATATCTCTCTTAGCCCCCAACCCCCACGTGGGCAGCATGGTGGCTCAGTGTTTCCAACTACGCTCCTGAGTCTAAATCCCATCAAGGACAATATCTGCAAGGACTTTGTATGTTCTCCCCAGATTTGTGTGGATTTCCTCTGGGTAGTCTGGTTTCCCATACACTCAAAAAGAACACACTAATAGGTACATCTAGAATTTAGACTGTCAACTCCAATGGGGACATAGACCAGTGTAAATGATGTTCATCTTTGTACAGCGCTGTGGAATATGACAGTGCTATATAAATAAATATAATTAATACTCATACAGTGAAGGAAATAATTATTTGATCCCTTGCTGATTGTGTAAGTTTGCCCACTGACAAAGTCATGAACAATCTATAATTTTAAGGGTAGGCTAATTTTAACATTGAGAGATGGAATATCCAAAATAAAATCCAGAAAATCACACCGTATAAATGATATAAATTTATTTACATTTTGCTGAGAGAAATAAGTATTTAGTCCCCTGCCAACCATGTAAGAGTTTTCTGGCTCTCACAGACCATTAGAGCTCCTAATCAAACGTGTTACTTGCAGTAAAGACAGTTGTCTTAAATATTCCACCTTTATAAAAGACTCCTGTTCCCACAGACTCAATGAAACAAGTAGGAGGGAATGGGTGGGTGTGGGGGGGGAGGAGGGGGGGGGGTGGGGGGGGGGGGGCAGACTCTAACTTACAAGATAGGCAAGTCCGAGAGCTTTCTAAGGATTCAGGGACAATATCATAGACCAGCACAAAGCTGGAATGTCTACGAAACCATACGTAAGACGCTGGGTGATGAAGGATACAACTGTTGTGCAATAGTAAGAAAATGGAAGAGATACAAAAAGACTGTCAATCGACATCGATCTGGGCACATGGCAAAATCTCACCTCCTGGGGTAACCTGATCCATGAGGTAAGTGTGAGAGATCAGCCTAAAACTACATGAAGGGGAACTTGTTAAGGATCTCAACGCAGCTGACGACAACCACCAAGAAAACCAATGTTTAACATATTACGCCGTAAATGGTATTAAAATCCCTCCGAGTGTCCGCTAAGGGTCCCCCTGTTCAAGAAGGCAACATGTGCATGCCCAATTGAATTTTGCCAATGAACACCCTGTGATTATTCCTTGTGAGTGATTGAGTAGAAGGTGCTGGAGTCAAATGATACACAAAAGTGAGCTCATTGGCAATTAGCTCAACCGCGATTTGGAAGAGAGAGAAAATGCTGCCTATGACCCAGAGAAAACCGTCCCCACTGTCAAGCATGGAGGAGGAAACATTAGATGTTTGTGGAGGTGTTTCTCTGCTTAAGGTCACAGGACAACTTCATCGCATTGTAACAGTAAAATCCTGAGTGCAATCTCCTTCCCTCTTCAGGACATTACAAATGGGCCATACTGGTCTTCAAGCAAGACAATGACACAAAACATACAGACCAAGTCACAAGGGAGTGCTCAAAAAGAACCACATTAAAGGTGTCACGGTAGTGGCCTTGCAGTCTCTCATAGAAACTTAAGGAGGAGTATGAAAGCCCGAGTTGCCAAGCGACAGCCAAAAATCTAATGATTTTAGAGATGAACAGTAAACGAGAGTGGACCGAAATTCCTTCTGGACGTGCACAAACCTCATCACAACTACAAGAAAATGTTCAGAACTGCTGAGTTTGCCAACAAGAGGTTTTTAGCACTAAGTATTAAGTCTTGTTTACCAAAGGGATCAACTACTTATTTTCTCTCATTGAAATGCAACACAATTATATAATTTATACAATGAGATTTACTGGAATTTTATTTTAGAATATTCTATCCCAAATTTTAAAATTTATCCTTACCTTAAAATTATAGACGAACATGTCCTTGTCAGTGGCAAACTTACACAATCAGCAAGGGATCAAATAATTGTTTCCTTCACTGTATATATTGATTCAGAATAAGTGAAAGTATTGTAAAGGGAGATGATAGAGTGAATAGCAGGGGAGTTACTGTGTTGGGGGTACACAGGTAACATCACTGCTACCTGTGTACCCTTAGGGGCCCAAAGATAATGCAGGGCACCAACATAAAAAATTGCACATAGTAAATGGATGGTTCCTTTGCAGTGGGGTTCTAGGAGCTGCTGGTTACCCCTCTTGGGAGCAAAAATGCTGCAGTTCCTCTTCAATGTGTAACCATCCAACAGCCATGCCGTAGAAGCCCGATATAATTGAGCCTAGTATTTATCATCATTTTCTCCATTGTAGGAGGATCCGTATGTCATGTACAAGAAGTCTGACAAGCCCTTGTATGGAAATGACAGATTTGAGGGTTACTGCTTGGATTTACTGAAGGAACTCTCCACCATCCTGGGCTTTATTTATGAAGTCAGGCTGGTAGTAGATGGCAAATACGGGGCACAGAACGACAAAGGAGAGTGGAACGGAATGGTGCGAGAGCTCATCGATCATGTAAGAAGCTTCTGTACAGTTTTAAGTTATAGACCTGAAACAAACAGTGATGAGATTGTCTTGTATTACTATCTCAATCCATCATCAAATGTCTCATTGTGGGTCCCCGTGTGATATATTCTCATTAAGATTGCTGGGTATAGCTGTGGAGTGGGAAATAGACGTCCACCAGTAAATCATATTTCAATGAACTACTTCAGAATAATAAAACAGTATATTTCATATAAGGATATAGATGACACCAAGCTGACACCTGGCACCATCATCCATCATCTATATGGCATCTTGTGGAGATGCTTCTATTACACTAAGACTTTGTTAGAAAGGAGAACTGTGGCCAACACCAATATACAGACTGCAATATGTGAGTGACAATGTGTTATGTGGTCACTGAAGCATTGGGGCTATACCTTTTTGGTTTGCCCTCACTACTTAGCCCTATAGCCCATGGCCCAATTGCAGTCACAAAGGAAGAATAGACAGGACAATATATGTGGTCAATCAGGAGCAATCTTTATTGATGGGTCATCAACAGTGTCAGAATGGGCCAAGCAGTGGAGCTGATTCTTGGTGCACACCCTACATCTGCCATACATGATTACACATGTTGCACATGACTCTCTTTTTCTGCTTTTCTCCCTTTAAAAATAACAACCAAGGCCCACCAAGGGTTTTCCCTGCTCCCCTAGGTCAACTGCAGCCTGGTCACCACAATATACCACTACTAGACTCCAGGGACTAGGGCCTAAGTAAATGGATACCAGGAATTTTGTCACCAAAGGACTCCAACAATTGTGTTACTTAAACCAATGGACTAGGGCAGTAAATCAGTGAACACCAGCAGCTGAGTCCAGAGACTAAGGAACTAAGCTAATAGACTCTAATTACTAAGTTATGAAGACACTGGAGTCCGGAGATGGAAATACTAAGTCAATGGACACTAGCAGCTGAGTTACTGAACCTCTGGACACCAGTACTGGGACACTAAACTAATAGAAACTAGCAGCTAGGTTACTAAACTGTAGGACATCAGGGACTGGGATACTGAACTAGTAGACACTAGCAGCTAAGTCAGTAAACCACTGAACACCAGGCACAGGATACTAAACTAATGGACGCTAGTAGCTGGCACTGAGACACTAACAAATCGGCACTAGTAGATGAGTTAGTAAAGCATTGGACTCCAAGGACTGGGACACTAATATAATGCACACTAGCAGCTGACACCAGGCACTGGGATACCAAACTAATGGAAACTAGTAGCTAACACTAGGCACTGGAATACCAAACTCATGGATGCTAACAGCTAGGGTTAGTAGACTGTTGGACACCAGGAACTGGGATTATAAACTAATGGACTTTAGCAACTGAGTTGGTGACCCACTTGACACCAGGAATTAAGGCACTAACCTAATAGATGCTAGTGACCGAGTTACAAAACAACTTAAAAATCCAAAGAGTGGGGGACTAAGCCAATGGACACATACTGCTGGGTTACTAAAGTGCTGAACACCAGGGAATAGGGTACTAGAGTAATAGACACTAGCAGCTGGATTGCTACCAGAACTGGGATACCAAACTAATGGATATTAGCAGCTAGGTTACTAATCACTGGACACCAGAACTGGAACACAAAACTAACGGACACTTGCAGCTAGGTTATTTACCCACTGGACACTAGGGATTTGTATAATAAATGAATAGACATTAGCAGCTCAGTTAGTAACCACTGGACACCAGACATTGGGATACTAAACTAATGGACACTAGTAGCTGACACCAGGCACTGTAAAACTAACAAATGGACCTTGCACCTGGGTTAGTAAAGCATTGGACACCAGGGATTGAGACATTAAACTAATGAGCACTAGCACCTGGGTTATCCTGGAGTTTAAAGATTTGATAGAACAATATAAACACAATTTATATTGAAAAGTAAAGACATTCCACCACCTTTCTTTTTTTCTTATTTTGCCTCCTTATTCATCTATCATAAGATCCACGATTTACAGTGAAACTTCCTGCTCACTGTGAGAGTGTCAGCAGTTCTCCAGCATCTCTTTCCTACAACTCCCAGACTGCATTGCAATCTAATCTGCTGGGGTCTATGTGCTGACATAAGTGTGTAATCCCCCCAGCTCTGTACTTGCTGTTATGATAATGATGATAGCTAGGACTCATGAGTCACTGTGTACACTGTACAGAGCAGCAGTCATCCTTTTCATATACACAATCCCCCAGCTCTGAACTGCTGTCCTCTTCTCCCATTACTATGTTCTTCCAGCAGCACTCAGAGATAAACAAACAGTTCCACCTCCCCGGTAATTATTGTAATGTAATTACGTCTATTTACTTTCAAACTGCAGGCTGGCAAGAGTGAATGCAGCCAGATTGTTCTCTGCTCAGGTTCCACCTACTACAGGGGAGCGTTCCTGAACTGAGCCTGGCTTCAAAGCACACCCACTGAGTGTAATGTAACATTAAGTAAGGCCATGTGACCAATGAACCTCACATGGTTTGCAGGGAGCAGAGGGGAGGAGAGGACAAGATTCTTTGCCTTGGATCTGCCCAGTAGGACAAGTAAATAATTTTTAATAAGTATGAATTAAGAAGTTTAATATAATACAGTTGTGAGCCCTATAGCAAAGTCCTGGAGAACCCCTTTAACCGTTGGACACCAGGGACTGGGACACTGAACTAATGGACACTAGTATCTGGGTTACTTAACTACTGTACACGAGGGACAGGATCAAACCACAAGAATTGTTTGCAACCAGCTGACCATGGTATAAAATAACAAAAGGGCTAATATCTTCGTAAACCTGCTATTTAGATGCTGACTCTTTCTTCATGCCCCATCACTTAATGTGTACCTGGCTGCAGTGATGTCTGGTGATCTTGATTATAAATGCTACAGTCAATCATTTGGCACCACGGTAACCTCAGTGGCATTGACAAGGGACTTCTACAGCCAGAAATTGGCTGCAGTGTTGACACACCACAACATTGCTGGAGCCTGACGAAGGACCAAAGAAGCCTTGGCCAGAGTGACATTAAAGGGAGTTTTACCATTTTTGTCATTTACAACCATTGTTTGTTGTTTTCAAATAATGTAATGAGGTTAGAAAACCTGGTAAAAGAACTGCAATTAAAAACGACTGGAAGCTAGGATTATTCTCGTGTATGTGTTAGATTGCAAGGTCCTATGCTGTATGATGGATTAAATGAAGAATGATCTAAATAAAGATTTTTTTTGAGAGAAAATGACTAAAAATGTATAAAAAAAAAACTTTAAAAACTAAACTCTGAGCATGGTTTCTATTGACAGAAAGCCGACCTTGCTGTCGCTCCTCTCACAATCACCTATGTGAGAGAGAAGGTAATAGACTTCTCCAAGCCATTCATGACACTGGGAATCAGCATCTTGTACCGAAAACCTAATGGCACCAATCCTGGCGTCTTCTCCTTCCTCAACCCTCTCTCACCTGACATATGGATGTACGTCCTGCTAGCCTGTCTGGGAGTTAGTTGTGTTTTGTTTGTCATCGCAAGGTAAGTGGCCACCCCAATGAAACCCAACTGATTTTTACCATTGTAGTGGCAGAATAGGTCGATTCAATATGTTGCTGGATCTTAGCTACTACATTGTAGCATTAGGTTGAGTTCACATCTGTGTTGTCAACGCTTTTCTGTTTCATCAAAAAAGCAGAAAAATTAAAACAGTGGAGTGTGCCAGATCTGTCATATGGTGAGCACCAACAGCCAATTGGAGATAATAAGATCTGGTTCTGACGTGTTGGCCATTGCCTTGTTGGGAACAATACTGGGTGAGTCGAAAGTCCCAGGACACCCTTTTATTTCAGGAACGAAGGGGAACATGACAAATCTGAATAACCCAGCAACTAATGAGTCCGGGGGCCTATATTTTAGGATTTGTCTGGAACATGGCCGCCATCTTGAAAGCTGCTATTTTGGATCAATGGCAAGTTTTTTCAATGGGAACCAGAATTGTCTCAGAAATTGATTGTCGTAATCAGATTTGCATTATCTCTTGTGTTTCAAAAGTTCTTAACACAAAGGGCGAGATGTCCAAAACTTGGTGGTGCTACATGAGTTTTTAGGCGCATTAAATAAGTATAAAGTGCACCAGAAAGTACGATTCTCTCAAAAATCTAGCGTCAGGTATACCTTGCATAGTAAACATAATGCGCCTAAAAATGATGCGCTGTGCGCCTCCATAATGAAATGCGCCTACTGAGGCGCATAGCACATAATTACAAGTGTATATGTGTGTTAGGCGCATTTCACATTTTACAAGTATGTGTTAGGCGCATTACAAGTATGTGTTAGGCGCATTTCATATACTTGTAATGATAAGCTATGCGCCTCCTGGCACGACGTGCCTCGATAGGGGCATTACATACTCTACCAATTAAATATTTTGTGCCCCGATTAGCGCAAATCGCGGCACATAGCGTATCATTAGAAGCGTATGTAATGCCCCTATCGAGGCACATCGCGCCCGGAGGTGCATCGCGTATCGTTACAAGTATATGAAATGTGCCTAACAAATATATACACTTGCAATGATGTGCTATGCGCCTCAATAGGTGCATTTCGTTAATGAGGCGCATAGCACATCATTTTTAGGCGCATTACAATGTGTCGGTCCCGGCAAAAGCGGTTTAGAGCAATATAGACCAAAAAACTGCCGTTGGCGAGTTGGGAAATGTCGCCCAAAGTTTTTATGCGGGTTCATAACAATTGGATCCATCGCCTTCATCTCTTTAATCAGCACCAAAGACAACGCATTGAACACATCAAATAGCTGCTGTTCTTGTTGCGACTTTCTATGTTGATAACTTTTGAACCAAAAGACGTATTACAAATCTGATTGCAGCAATCGATTTCTGAGACAATTCTGGTCTTCTTTGATAAGCTACATGACCGCTTTCCCATTAGAAAAAACTTGTTCTTGAGCCAATATGGCAGCTTTCAAGATGGTGGCCATGATCCAGGTATATCCTTGAAGATAGGCCCTCTTACCCATTACTTGCTGGAGTATGTCATTTTCCCTTCCATTTCCAAAATAAAATGGTGTCCTGGGACTTTTGACTCACCCTGAAGTTCTATATGCTTTATAGTTTTCCTCTGAAATTTGATGAAAACTGTGATGGAGGCGATGAGCAAAGCCTAAAACACAGATGTGAACACAACCTACATTGTCCGTGTTCTTACATGCCAGGATTCTCCGATGGCCATTATAGAGTGCAGGAATTTCTAAATATCTTATAGTTGTTACATGATCGAATCAATGTGATCTGAAGCCATGTAGCTGTCTGATCCTTGAATTAAATTCCAGAGCAGAATTCTTTAGGAAACAATCATGACCTAAAGAATATTAATTGCTACAAGTGGCCTTTACGATGAGCACCGGCCAAGCCGAATGTGATGCTATCTAGGCTGTTGTGCAGCTCTTTTCCAATGAGCCTTTAAAATATTTATTAACATCGTAAAGACACCATGTACTACAATGTTGTACTGCAATCTGTATCCCTTAATAGAATTTAATCATTGTGGTAGAATGTTTACTAGAATCTTTGAATTTTTTTAAGGAACTTATTGGCCAAAAAGTGAAAGTTCTGAATTGTCCTCTTACTTCACATTGTCAAAAATTCAATTCATTGTAGTATCTGCTGATCCTAGAGGGCTTATCACTCAATTTTCTCTGTCCTCCAAATGGCAGATATGTCTATTGAGTGATATATAATTGCATTGACTAAAAAAAGTGTCAATTGCACAATGTCAACCATACAAAAAGACAGCTGAAACTTTTAACAAACTTTATACTTGAGTTTTTATTTAGGGGATATCGATTTTTAACTTAAAGGGGTTTTACCACAAAGTAAAAAACCCAGCGCTAGCTGGAAGATGACTGTGCATATAAATAAGGAAGGCAGTGCTTGCAGCTGTCCTCTCAATTTACAGTACATTTATGGGAGCTTCCAAATAGAGCAGAGTGCACACATTAAAGTAAATGAGCAGGACGGCCGCAAGTGCCACCCTGCTCACTCACATACACGGCCAACTCACAGCTAGCGGCTAGCGCTGGGGTTTTTACTTTGAGTTAAACCCCTGTAAGTAATCCATAGTTTAGGTTTTATATGTTGTTGTTATTATATAAATGGTTTAAAATGGTGTAAAAATTTTTTTGACATTTTGAGGATGTGGCAAAGGATTTTTCTTGGTAAAATTGTCTCTAAATGAAAATAGCTTACAGTGGGTTGCAAAAGTCTTCCTACCCCTTGAACTGTTCCTTATTTTTGAACGTTAAAGTCAAAAACTCAACTATATTTTATCGATATTTTATCTGATAGAGCAACACAAAGTAGCAAGTACTTGTGAAGTGTAAAGAAAATGATAAATGCTTTTCAAAATTTTAGCAAATCAAAAAACTGAAAAGTCTGACATGCATATGTATTAAGTCCTGCAATAGATTCTTAATGCGATTTAGGTCTGGACTGGGCCATTGTAATACATGAATTTTCTTTGATGTTAACCCTTCCGTTGTAGATTTGGCTGTTTGTTTAGGATTGTTGTCCTGCTGGAAGGTGAACCTTCGCCCCAGTCTAATGTGTTATACAGCCTCTAACAGGTTTTCCTCCAGGATTGTCTTGTATTTAGCTCCCTCCATCTTCTCTTTAACTCTGACCAGCATCCCAGTCCCTGCTGTATCAAAGCTCCCACCCTCCCCCCATGATGCTGTAGGGATAGGGTATTCAGGCAGATGTGCAGTTTGGCTTTCCTCCATACATAGTGTTTGGCATTTAGTCTAAAAAGTTTAATTTTGGTCTCATCTGACCAGAGCATCTTCTTCCACATTTTTGCAAACTGCAAACGGGGCTTCTTGTGGCTTGATTTCAGAAATGGTTTTCTTCTTGCAACTCTTTCATAAAGGCCAGATTTGTAGAGTACACGACTAATAGTTGTCCTATGGACAGATCCTCCCACCTGTGATATGGATCCCTGCAGCTCCTCCACAGTGACCCAGGGTCTCTTGGCTGCTTCTGAAATTAGTGCTCTCCTTGTCTGGGCTGTCAGTTTAGGTGAGCCGCCATTTCTCGGTAGGTTTACAGTTGTGCCAAACTCCTTCTATTTACGAATGATGGATTGAACAGTGCTCACTGAGATGTTCAGAGCTTGGGCTATTTTTTGAAGACGTAACCCTGCAATATACTTTGCCACAACTTTATCTCTGAGCTGTCAGGTGTGATCCTGTTTTCATGATGTCGTGTTTTCAATAAGATTTCCTAACAAACCTTTGAGGCCTTTAACTGTAGTCATACTGAAAATAAATTTCATACAGATGTACTTCATTACTAATTTGGTGACGTCTAAAGGCAATTGGTCACACTGGATTTTATTTAGGGGTATCAGAGTACAAGATGCTGAATACATATGCACGCCACACATTTTAGTTTTTTAATTTGAAAAAATTTGGAATAGCATAACAAATTTTTCCTACTTTGTGTCACATAAAATATCAATAAAACACATTAAAGTCTATGGCTGTAACGTTTAAAAAATAAGGAACAAGTCAAGGAATAGGAAGACTTTTGCAACCCACTGTATAAGCAAATATTACATTGGCCAATGGTTTACAGATAGTATGGTCCTGTAAAATGTTGGCAAGGGAAAATCAACAGAGCACATATATTTCCCCAAATTCCCAATATAGGCTGCATTAAAATATGGTATTTAAAGGGTGTGACCCAACTTGAAGAAATCCATTTCTACATGCAGGAGTCACAGTGTGTCCAGGTGCTGTAATCTAAGGTTATCAGTTGTTAAGTATGGATGGAACTGTGGTCACTGTTGGGGAAATATAATATGTTTTCCGGATGAGTCGCCCACAGTGGGACTTAGTGTTTGCAGTTTTCCGATTTGGCTGATAGAAAGGAAACCTAATAGTGGACTTCTGTACTCAAGGACTGTCTGTTTAGCTGCAATAGGGTCTTTGAAAATAGGAGGTTCAGACTTTGATGATGCCATTCCTTGAGCTATTGAGTGATGAGAACCTGTGCAGGTCTCCTTTCCAGAGGAACCGTATTGTTAGCAAGCAAGAGGGTTAGGAGTTGCCCAAGTGTTAAAGAAAGGGATGTGGGGGAGGTACACACCGTGCTCTCTAAGAAAAATCTGGCACCTATAATTCGGTCCAACTTTTATTGCACCTGCTATGCCCCCATATTTTATGTAAGCAACTCGCCTATGACATCCAAATGTCTTATTTGGGGCAACACTTCAAATAGAACCTGTCACTAGGTTTAGGTCCAACAACTTCCAGTATGCTGTTATGCAGTTGTTGTTTAATATCTCAAAGCTGCCTTAGGTCTGAGTTATTCCTAACTTTTTAAGTTTAACTCCATACCTTATCAGAAATGAGTCTGGTTTCCATCTTTGACTGTTCTAAATGCAGGTATGTTGCTCCAATAAAGCCGAATGTGGAACACCTACCTTAGCAGATAAGCAAGGTCTACCGTTCTTGGCGTCACCAATGCAATGCACATGAGCCCACTGTAGATAAGTCTTGAAGTAATTTCCATAAAGATACATATTATCAAACTTAAAGGAGTTATCTCACTACAAAGATTAGCTTTCAACTTGCAGGGAACGGTCAATGAAGACTTTTTCCAAATGCATTATTTTTTTTATATTACTTTGGTCAGGAGATAAGAGAGATTTTATCTAAATGCGGTCAAGTTTCTCTGGTTACATTCATATCTCGCTTCCTGATTAGACAGAGAGCATTGAGTGACATTACCATGAACAGACAGCAGCTTGAGAACCTAGTGTGTTATCTCTAACAAACAAAGGAGATCAATTACTTTGGAATGTTTACTTTGAACTCTGTAATGGTAAGTTCACACGGCTTATTTTAGGGCGCATTTCGCCATGTGTTGCGAGCATACTGCACTCTAATACAAGCGAAATGCGCCCCAACCATTACGGTAATCCACAGTTCTCATAGAGAACATACCATAACCCTTGGCACTGTGGATTACATCCCCTGCACTCATGTCAGTACAATTAGAAGAGCTGGGAATATGGATGCTAATCACTGCTATAGAACGCCCTAAAGTATCACCAGGAAGAGAGAGGAAGTCTGAATCTGAAGCTCCCTATGGCTCTGTAAAACAGCATGGGGAGACAATCCTTTTAAAGTACAGGTTCAGCAATAAGAATCCCAACTACATAAGGACATACTGGTAATTTAGTTGCCGGAAAACCTTTTGCAGGTTACATTTAACATGTACGGTAAGTCCATATAAACAGTTTTGTCTATGGATGTGATAAATGAATAAATACACGCCAAACTAGAACCACAATACCCAAATGTATGACAAAACAAGAATAATCCTTTATTGAAATACAAAGACACATAAAAATAATGATAGAAAAGTGATACTGGGGAATTACAAACACTATATAGCATATCCCAATATAACAAGAAAATACTAAGCAGACTTTCAGAAAGTGAGACATATATAGACAAATCCAAGGAAATAACCCCTAGAACATACATAAATACACATAAGTATACCAACCAATATCTGCGAAGAATCATAGATAAGTGATAAAGGGGATGCAGGCCAGATAGTGACAGAGGAACAGCAAAATGAATACGTGTAGAACCACACAAAAGAAGAGAAGATGGTATGTCATAAAGCACGCAAGCATGAACAAAAGGATATACTTTATTATACAAAGATGTGTAATTTTGTATAATAAAGATTATCTTTTTATCCAGGCTCGTGTGCTTTATGACATACCATGTTTTCTTCTTTCGCGTGGTGCTTGTGTTTTTGGTGTGTCCACATGTAAGAGCTATCGGTGGTGCCCATACGGTACAGTGGGTACAGAAAGTATTCAGACCCTTTTAAATTTTTTCACTCTTTGTTTCATTGCAGCCATTTGGTAAGATCAAAAAGGTTTATTTATTTGCTCATTAATGTACACTCGGACCCCCCCCCATCTTGAAAGACAAAAACAGAAATGTAGATATTTTTGCTAATTTTTTAAACAAGAAAAACTGAAATATTACATGGCCATAAGTATTCAGACCCTTTGCTCAATATTGAGTAGAAGCACCCTTTGAGCTAGTACAGCCATGAGTCGTCTTGGGAATGATGCAACAAGTTTTTCACCCTGGATTTGGGGATCCTCTGCCATTCTTCCTTGCAGATCCTCTCCGGTTCCCTCAGGTTGGATGGTGAACGTTGGTGGACGCCATTTTCAAGTCTCTCCAGAGATGCTCAATTGGGTTTAGGTCAGGGCTCTGGCTGGGCCAGTCAAGAATGGGCACAGAGTTGTCCTGAAGCCACTGCTTTGTTATGTTAGCTGTGTGCTTAGGGTCATTGTCTTGTTGGAAGAAGAACTTTCGGCCCAGTCTGAGGTCCAGAGCGTCTGGAAGAGGTTTTCATCCAGAGTATCTCTGTACTTGGCCGCATTCATCTTTCCTTCAATTGCAACCAGTCGTCCTGTCCCTGCCCCCATAACATGATGCTGCCACCACCATGTGTCACTGTTGGGATTGTATTGGGCAGGTGATGAGCAGGGCCTGGTTTTCTCCACCGCTTACAATTAACACCAAAAAGTTCAATCTTCATCTCATCAGACCAGAGAATCTTATTTCTCATAGTCTGGGATCCTTCATGTGTTTTTTTGCAAACTGTATGCGGCTTTCATATGTCTTGCACTGAGGAGAGGCTTCCGTCGGCCGCACTCTGCCATAAAGCCCCGACTGGTGGAGGCTGCAGTGATAGTTGACTTTGTGGTACTTTCTGCCATATCCCTACTGCATCTCTGGAGCTCAGCCACTGTGATCTTGGGCTTCTTCTTTACCTCTCTCACCAAGGCTCCTCTCCCACGATTGCTTGGTTTGTCTGGACTTCCAGGTCAAGGAAGAGTTGTGGTTGTCCCAAGCTTCTTCAATTTAAGGATTATGGAGGCCACTGTGCTCTTAGGAACCTTGAGTGCAGCAGAAATTATTTTGTAACCTTGCCAGATCTGCGCCTTGCCACAATTCTGAGCTCCTTGGGCAGTTCCTTAGTCCTCATGATTCTCATGTGCTCTGACATGCACTGTGAGCTGTGAGGTCTTATATAGACAGGTGTGTGCCTTTCCTAATCAAGTCCAATCAGTTTAATTAAACACAGCTTGACTCCAGTGAAGGAGTAGAACCATCTCAAGGAGGATCAGAAGGAAATGTACATCATGTGAGTTAAATATGAGTGTCACAGCAAAGGGTCTGAATACTTATGACCATTTGATATTTCAGATTTTCTTGTTTCATAAATTTCTGTTTTTTTCTTTCATGATGGGGGAGGGGGCAGAGTGTACATTAATGAGCAAAAAAATGAACTTTTTGGATCTTACCAAATGGCTGCAACGAAGGGTGAAAAATTTAAAGGGTTCTGAATACTTTACGTACCCACTGTATTTTCTTTTATATGTATACATCCATGTATCACATCCAAACAGAAACCTGCACATAATCCTGAGACCATTACATCTAACAATAACTTTCACGTGTGCCTAAAACCACTATGTTTTAACCTCGCCAATGAAATCCCATGAATGGACAGGTCACTACCTGCTGCAGGATCAGCACACTCTTCTCATGATGTCTTCTTTCTCTTACTGCGGCTGTACATGCAGTCCTGATGCAACAGACATAACTTTGCCAGTTGTTGCATCTCACTAGTATATTTTTGTTACTATGCAGGGAAACCTATCGCTTTGCATGAAATAAATGACAAATTCTACACAATAAACAGTTTTTTGAGGAGGGTTATGGAAAGAAGCAGCTTATCTATTTTTTTGACTGATAATCCTTCTTTGCTAAATGTACCAGCTTTTCAGCAATCTCTCTGATAAACGGCCCTATCTCATGCAGAGTAACTACAGTAATTTCATATGCACATGAGACCCGCTTAGAGCGCAAACCCGATGCATTGTTTTGTATTGAAAAAAAAAACACTAAAAAATCTGTTTCCATTTGGCTAAGTATGTTCAAAGTCATCTATGAATATTTACTTGTTAATTAGTGGGTTTATTACAATCTGGTTTCATTACTCTAGCTAAACTAAGCCCCCTGAGTTATAAGAGTTAATAAATTCACCGATTAATCATGGTGTTGAAACAGTAATTAAAATGTATTTGGTATGACACTGGCAATTAACAGAGTTTTGCAATTATGAATACCAGAGCTATGCTCCAGGAAGGAGAAGAGAATCTTTCCTGGCTGGCTCTCCAATTACTGACTAGACTCAAAGGGTCCTTTTTTAGCTCTCTGTACCAGGAAATTATTATTTTTTTAATTGATTGAGGTAATGAATGTTTATGTTACCTTAGATTTATTCGTTGGCAAATGCTTTAACTATAGCCGCAGGGCACGTTTGCTAATTCCCAAGAGAAGATTTGTAATTTTATACCACATCGGAAGAACTCTTCTTATCTCTTATTTGCCATATGCAACTGCTTCTGTTAATTGTGATAATGACTAGTTAATTACTCCATGTGAAATTCATCTTCGACCCAATCATTATGGTTAAACCGTGGCCATTCTTTTAAGTATTTTTATTGATCTTTCTTTTTTTATATTTATTTTCACAGTATATATATGAGAGAGAGTTTTTTAAGGCATTTTTATTACATTTTGCAGAGTAGAATGTAATAAAAGTAATGGAAGTAGGAAAGTCTTTCCTACTTCCTGTAGCCCAGGTTTCTGCTATGGGAGGAGACCGGCGGCCATTTTGTTCCATTTTTCCATTAAGACATGTAGTTTGTGTATTTAGTTTTCTTTTCCCAGAGAACCCCTTTAATATTATTTAATATTTGAAATGATCATCTTCAGAGGCATAACTTAAAGCTCCAGAGCCCCAGTGCAAAATCAATAACAGGGCCCTCACCTACCGTATGCCATTTATAATACTGGTATCTTCCTACGCAGCACAGGGACCTTTGGGCCCTCTAAAGCTCCAGGGACCGGTAGTGACCGCTACCTCTGCACCCCCTATAGCTACGCCCCTGATCATCTTGGTGGTGGAGATTGGATTGTTTTGAACCGATGGGCATTAACTCACCGGGTGCAAAACCTTACCAGATCACTTCATTTTCAACTCTATATAATAATGTTTGGCCCAAAAGCCAAAAAGGAAGCATCAAACCATCTTAATTTTTTTTTCCATGCATTGAATTAGGTAACCTACTTAGTAACTTTTCAGCAAATCTACTTACAGTGAAACCAGAAGTTTACATCCAAAGCCCCATCTGCATGTTTCTCTCACTAACTGACATGAAATCAGAATAAATCTTCCCCGTTTTGGGTCAATTAGGAACCAAAATTATTTATGTTTGCCAAATGCCAGAATAATGAGAGAAAGAATTTTTAAGGCATTTGTATTACTTTCTGCAAAGTCAGAGGTTTCCATACATTTCATCAGTATTTGGTAGCATTGCCCTCAAACTGTATGATTTGGGACAGACATTTTAGATATCCTTCCAGAAGCTTCTCACAATAGTTGGTAGGAATTTTGGCCCATTCCTCCTGTATGTATGTATGTATATATATATATATATATATATATATATATATATATATATATAATATATATATATATATATATATATATATATATCTCATGAACACTTCAACCGATAAAACCCCTCTAATCTGAAATTAACATTTGCATCATGGGAATGCTTGTTAAAGACTTCATAGGGGCTGAATTGTTGCACTTGCCTCCCGGACATCAGGCGCCCTGTGGTCTTCTTTTCTACAGCTGTCCTATGAGTTGTCTGGGAACTGGGATTTCAACTGCTTTGCAGTCGCTCTTTTTTCAAAAGTTACATTGGTGCTACTCTTTTTGACTGGTATCGAACCAAAAATTAGCCTGTAAAAAATGAATAAATGACTCCAAAAAATTAGCTTTTTCCCTGTTAGGTGTATCCATGGCTCGCTTGCAGGGAGGGCCAATTGTAAAATTTCTCAAGAGCCTCTAGTACCTATGGGTTCCACCAGCTACAAGACAAGGAAGCCTGAAAAAAGTTTACCACCAATAGTAAAAACATCCCATCTGGTAGAAGAGGTTCCTATAACTCCAATCAGAATCCTTTAGCTGAACTAGGGATGTCCTATCATTGGTAGCTTTCCAGATCTCTCTATATTCATTCTTCAGAGTGGTGTAGCATAGAATGGTATTTTCCTATTTCTTCAAGTTACACATTTGTTCAAGAATACTGTATATATACAGTAAAATCGATCAGAAGTTTCTGTTAAACGGGTTATCAAAAAGAGCAGCACCAATGTAACTTTTGAAAAAAGAGCAGGTGCAAAGCAGTTGAAATCCCAGTTCCTAGACAACTCATAGGACAGTTGTAGAAAAGAAGACCACAGCGCTCCTGATGTCCAGGTGGCAAGTGCAACAATTCAGCCTCTATGAAGTCTTTAATAAGCATTCCCATGATGCAAATGTTAATTATTTATATAATTACATATGAAAATGAGCAATTACTCAGATTAAAGAGGTTTTATCGGTTGAAGTGTCCATGCGCTTCAGCTAATGCTATGAGATTGAATTTGAAATCCAGGGGCGAGTCTCTTGTCTCAGCAGGTGTGTCTCTCCTCTTAGCAGGCGTGTCTCTCCTGCCAGGAGGCGTGTCTCTCCTCACTGAAGAGCTGTGACATCATCATTCTGTGTGAAGCAGGGGAAGTGGAAGGTTGTCTGGAGAGGACAGCTATGCAGCCTCCTGCAGTGTTTTCTTGTGTCTGCAGAGCCTCCATCTCCAGGCTCCACAAGCTCCTTGCTGTGCTATAGCCAGTTATACACACAGCCTGAACTGATGAAACACATGTGAGGAATGCACACTGCACCCCCTCTTTCCCCTCTGTTACCAGGCAGGAGACTGTGTTATATGGAGGCAACACAGGATGTAACACTATGTTATATGAAGGGATGTAGGAATTAAACAGTCAGTAATCACCCAGGTCATTCACCTTAGAGTTGGGAGATGAGTATAACGCCAGCAGCCCTCTCACATAGCTGGTTTCACTTTCGGTTTTAACAGCTCAGAGAGGAGTAAACACAGAGCGTGCACGCAGCCAATCACAGTGCAGGGGCGTGTCCCAACTGGCTGAATGAAATGTCAGCCAGCCAATCACAGAAAAGGGGGCGGGTCCCGACTAGCAGCAGCAAAAAATAGCTATTGATGCACAGTAAAGCTCATATCTACTATACTAAGTGATTTAGGTAATGCAAACCAATTCCAAAAGTGCTTATTTTTACTGTCCCCATAATTTAAGATATGATCTTTGTAGCGAGAAAACCCCTTTAAATACAAACTGTACCAATTGGGGACACACACATGTCATATATTCTTTTTTACAATTCACTTGTGAATTCCATGCAGATCTGGCACGGACAGTATGTAAGACTTGCTTCATAGAGTTCCTCCATCTTAGTAATTTCTTATTTCTTTCCCCTTCTTTTTTTTCTCAAATAAACATTGCCAACATTTTCCAGTAAGTGCCTGCGATTTCTCAATTCTTTATACGTATCTATGGTAATCTAGAAACCGTCGCCTCCTCGGAAAGCAAATATCAGGTACTGATTACCACCTAAGTAGTGTTACCCAAGCAGTTTGCTTTCTCAGTTAAGCTTTGACTTTCGAATAACTAAAGGATTTTCAGCCGTTATCGGATTGTAGGTTCAGATTCTGCATCAGCTATATCCTTTAGAGATGTCCTGGAAAACCTTTCAGCAGAGAATCGTTACTCCTACTTGAAAACAAGTTGCAGGCGTGCTTGAGACAGGAATATATTAGTGTCTGGATTTATCACACTGTGTAAAGCTATAGATCACTTTTTAGTCAATACATGGAAACCTGACACAATGTTTGTAATGGAGATACTTGTTTATGTACATTATGTTAAGCAGCATAACTCCCCTTCATGACATATGACGGTTACTTCTGTATCATAGACATATTTCTTTGACTTCTGCATTATAAAAGTATTTCAGTGTAACAAACAAACGAGAGCTCACGAAGACTTTTATGTGTGTACCTACGGGCACCAATAAATTGTTGATTTTACTATTTTGAATCACTTCAAGCCTTTTCGCTGGTCCATTTTTCTGAATACAAATGATAAAAGTATACAAGAAAATTCCATGATAAGACCGCCACCATTCATAGCCAGGAGGACACTTTTTAAGTCCACCCTGACTCTTTCCTTCCCTGTAGAAGAGAAGTAAAGCATTGTCTTCTAGACTTTTACTTTCTTCCTTGTTTGCTAACATTGTTTTTCTATGTGGAGAGGGAACCCTGTACAGGTTCAGTTGTTTAATCATTCATGGTGAAGGAGCCAATAAGAGCTGGGGTCTTCATTCCTTTGGCCTCTTACCTGCCAGAAGGGGGCTTCCACATCATGCCCTCTGGCTAGTTAGGAGCTGAAGTCTTCATCCCACCACCTTGTGGGAGATAAAAAGCCATGCTTTTCCTCCCTCTAGAAGATTAGTACACAATGATCTCTGGCCAGTTAGAGGCTGGGGTCTTTAGTCCACCACTTTGTGGCAAATATAAGGGCCCATGCTTTTTCTCTGTTTAGAAGATATGGACAGCATGCCATCAGGCTAGCTAGAAGTTGGGTTCTCCATTCCACCACCTTGTGGGAGATATAAGCCCTACACCTTTCCTCCCTCTAGAAGACATGGGCAGCATACCATCTGGCCAGAAGCTGGTGTTGTCATTCCGGTACCTTGTAGGAGTTTTCAGGACCATGCTTTTCACAAGAAGGGAAAGACTTAAAACATAACTTTAATAAATGTCAATAAAAGTCATATAAAATTGCTTATAATTAAAACTCCTTGCAGAAACCTTAGTCACACAGGACTAAACAACAAAGTAGAGACAACCCATTGGAAATTATATAGGGGTACTTGCCCTAGTAGACCCTACGGACCTAATGCAACTATTCCATCCATAGCCTACAAATACAGGGTAGTTGCCCCAAAAAGGGCGTCCCTGTCAGGAAACTAACCCTTCATACAGTACTATACCCTGGTACACCCTCACAGTGATGTCCCAGCATGTTTCAACCACTCCCAGATTACAAAAAGATCTCCTCAGGGGACATATAAGGGAGAAATGAGGGAGCAAAGCAATATCTACAATGATGTAAAAACATCAATATGTAGCTGTAACATATGCAATGATGTACAGAAAGCAGGTAGAGAATACACACTGGGAAAAATTTAATCCACTATTTTGTCCAATTTGTAGGCTAGGGATGGAATAGTTGCATTAGGTCCCTAGGGTCTACTAGGGCACGTACCCCTATATAATTTCTATTTGCTTGTCTCTACTTTGTTGTGTAGCCCTATGTGACTAAGGTTTTTGCACCAAACTTGTGAATATAAGCGATTTTCATAGGAACATACTTTTCCACCACCCAGAATAGAAGGGCAGCATAACCCTCTGACCAGTTACCATTCTATTTGTAGCTAACATTGCTTGGGAATAAGCCCTGTACAGGTTCAATCAATCATGATGAAGGGGCCAATAAGATCTGGGGTCTTCATTCCATAGGTTTCTTATCTGCCAGAAGGGGCGGCCATATTTATGCCTTATCCTTGCTTAAAACAAGGGCAGCATGCCCTCTGGCCAATTAGAAGCTGGGGTCTTTATTCCACCACATTTTGTCTAACATAAGGGTCCATGCTTTTCCTCCCTCTAGAAGACTAGGGCACCTTGTCAACTGGCCAGTTAGAAGCTGGTGCTGTCATTCCACTACCTTGTGGGTCATGCTTTTTCTCCCTCTAGAATACAAGGGCACTATGCCCTCTGTCTAGTTAGAAGCTTGTGGGAGTTATTAGCCCCATACTTTTCCTCCCTCTAGAAGAGAAGGGCAGCATGACCCTCTGGGGAGTTACCATTCTCTTACTTGCTAACGTTGCTCGCCGTGTAAAGAGGGAGCCTGCACAGGTTCAATCATGCATGATGAAGGAGCCAATAGGAACTGGGGGTCTCCGTTCCATAGGCCTCATATTTTCCACATAGGGCTGCCTCATTTTTGCTTCGTTTTGCTTCAAAAACACAGGCAGCATTGAGCTGGAATCTTCATTCCACCATTTTGTAGCAAAAATGAGACCAATGCTTTTCCTTCTTCTAAATGCATGGGCAACATGGTACTGGCCAAGTACCATTCCCTTGTTTGTTAACATTGCTTGCCCTTGTAGAGAGAGAGCATCGCATGGGTTCATTCTGTCTATAAAGATGGGAGATAGAGACTGTCTTCTCAGGGTGTAGGGTGTAGCTAGTGTCTTCTTTCCTGTCCATCTGCCATATCAGGGCCTGTTTACATGGCAATGGACAATTACCGATCGGTTTATCCGCGATGAGCCCTCCCCCTTCACATTGACATGCACATATTCCAGCCGAAAACCTTACAGAAGAATGTGCAAGCACAATGCTTTACGGGCGGCCGGCGGTTTGAAAACCTGCTGCACAGGTTGTCCATAGAGCCCCGTTGTGCTCGTTTGCGGACATTTTTCAAACGTTCTGCAAAACCGCAAACCGTCTGAAAAACAGGCTGCAAACCCGTGCCGCGGGGACATGATCTTATTCATACAAGCTTTTCCTCTCTTTACAAGAGAAAGGTAGCTTGATTGTTGATTTCTTGCATCAAAATTTCAAAACCAGCAATATTTTATATACCATGATAACCAGTCCAGCAAGTCTGACAGTAAGGGAACTACGAGTCAGTGAGTTCTGTCTGATAATAGTGCTACTCAAGCACATTGAAGTATACGAGTATCTTGTCTTTGGCTCACTGCGAGTCCTCTTTTGGAATGCCGGGTTATAGACCGTTAACTACAAAAGTTTTGCTTTATAATATTTAAAAGTTTACGCATACGTATATGTAAAGATACAAATAGTGCAATAATAAAAAGATATTGCTATATTTGAAAAAGCATTTTGCCTCAAAGAAGGTATTATTTCAGCCCAGAGTTTATATTACGAAATTGATTTTTTGCCACATTTTTGCAAAATATTGATTGTCTAAATTGCAACATTTCAAAACCTAAATTCACAAGATATTAACTCCATGAACCAAGGGATGCCACCTGGTCTATGTAGAGAGGGGACCCTACAAAATTTCATTCTGTCCATGAAAAAGGAAATTGTAATAATTAAAGCTGAGGCCTCCTTTCTTCTCCAAAGGCCTCACATTCGCTACATCGACTGCCGCTTTCCCAGTTTGTAGAAAAGAAAGGCAGCATAATCCTCTTCTCGGTTACTTAATCAGCTGTTTGTGTTCTTTGTCTGATTAGGTGAAGAAAGAGCCCTTTCTTCTCCATGGGCCTTGTATCGATCACATGTGCTACCTCATACATGCTTATGTTTTATATAGCTTTCGTTCCATATCCGGTAAATTAGTATTTTAATTAGCAGATCTGGCACAATGACTCTCAAGCTCCGTAAGAAGTGATAATGTGGTTAACAGGAACACACAGTAATGATGTATTTAGTCTAGGCATGAACATTGCCAGTATAAGTATCGCTAGATAGTGGAAGCTTTTAACTGGACAACAACAAATCCTACACAACTCCATCGTAGACAATAGATGGTGGTGACTTCATAAATAAGACCAGATCTGCAAATCTAGATTTTGACCCCAAGTCAAGAGCATGTTGCATAGTTTGTAAGGCTGAAAAAAAGACAGGCGTCCATCCAGTTCAGCCTATTGTCCTATTGTGTTGATCCAGAGGAAGGCAAAAACCTCCATCAGGTAGAAGCCAATTGTCCTCATTTTTAGGGAAAGAATTCCTTCCTGATTCCAATCTGGCAATCAGAATAAATCCCTGGATCAGCGACCCCTCTCCAAAGTCCTAGTCACTATAATCTGTTATATTATTACATCTAGAAATGAATCCAGACCCTTTTTATCTGTAAGTGAATTTACCATGACAAGTTCCTCTGGCAGGGAGTTCCACAGTGTCACTGCTCTTACAGTAAAGAATCCCTTCCTATGTTTATGTAGAAACCTTCTTTTCTCTAGACATAGAGGATGCCCCCTTGTTCTAGATACAATTCTGGGTATAAATAGATTTTAGGAGGATGCTGCTTAAATACCCCTAAAATATTTTATAATAATTGGACTAGAATGATGGGTAGGTCCTTCACCCCAATTAAAGTCCACATACCTTAACCATTTTTAGCAAAATAAATATTACTGTGTACATCTGTTGTTGGCTGATATTTTGGTAAATTGATTTGTTAAGATGGATGGCATTCATAGGCTTTAGCTAACATTTTTTTCCTTAGGTCACCCATTCCCCACTCCTTTTCGAAGGCTTTTCATCATATATTCAAACTTGTTGGCAATATGGCTAGTCAAGATCCTATTTCTAACTGCTAATTGTTTAACCTACTTGTGGCTGAAAATTTTTGAACGTGTATGGTGTCCTTAAGAGCTCTTTTTGTCTCTATAAAGTGTTCTTGGTACCATCAATGTTAGAGTTTGTCATTACCCAGCGGATTATTATCCGTTAAGTAGCTTGATCAATGTAAATTTGTACATAGATTATAGACCATACTGAGATTTTTCGTTTGAAATACAGAAACTTGTTTAATAAGAAATCTTCAATTATTGTGATCAAATATTTACCAAGAAAAACGCTTTCAAGCATTACAGGGGTACTCCCATTTGGCCTTTCCATTTCATAATCTGAATCTGTGTTGGCTGCAGGGATGTCCCATAGAGGTGAATGGAGAGACTGGTACATGCAAGGCCAGCTCTTCGTTCTGTGTGGCCACCTCACAATCAGCCTGGGGAGTGAAGGGGTCAGATTGAAATACCCCTTTAACTAAACACTTCAGGCCAAACATATACAACATGTTATGTCTATTGTATGGCTTAAGGGGTGGTGCATGACAAAATAATTTAAATGGATTGTGTAATCAAAAATGAGTCATTGTTTAAGTCCCATTTTTATATTTTGGTTGTTTGTTCTTTTTTAAATTTCTTATCACGTTCAATATTTTTTAATAATTCTTAAGTCTTGCAGTTTTCACTTTGGCCACTAGGCCTTGTTTGCACTACTTTAACAGCAGTCAGAGCGATGCTTTACAGTAGCTTCATGCACATAGGAGACTTAAGACTGACTCAGTCCCATTCACTTCTGTAAGAGAGTTTTCTAGTCATGCTCTGTGACCTGGGAAGAAGTCATTGTGCAGGGAGGTGAAAGGGTGAACTGTGACCATCTCCTCTTGTAATTGGTGGATACCGTGTTATCTATTCACACTGGTGTCTCGTTTCAGTTTGACCCTCTTTGTGCTGATAATGAGCAGACAACTGAGAATCTTTCTGTACAGAACAGGAAGTGTCAGAATATTATTAGGCCTAGTGGCCAAAGTGAAAACTGCAGGACTTAAGAATTATTAAAAATATTGAAAGTGATATGTAAAGTAAAAAAAAAAATATAACCAAATGTTCTTAAAAAATGTGTTTAACATAAAAACGTGAGTTAAATAATAAGTCATTTTTGATGACACATTCTCTTTAAAGCGACCATGATCTACCCCTTCCCACTAGTCACAACAAGCCATCTTGATTCCACCTGGAGTCCCCCTTTAATATTCTGTGCTGTAATTCAATGCATTTCACATGACTTGATATATTTATTGACACTTAACTCTTTTTCTTTTCCTCACATGTTTAAGCAGGTTTGCTGATGCTTTGTATTTATCTGATGTTTACAGACTGTCTCTGTTAAAAACCACAGGTTCACCCCATACGAGTGGTATAACCCACACCCGTGCAACCCTGACTCAGATGTCGTGGAAAACAATTTTACTTTGCTAAATAGTTTCTGGTTTGGAGTTGGAGCTCTCATGCAACAAGGTACTAAGGTCACAACTTGATTGTCAGACACCTCCCACAGTCTGCTTGGGGCCTTCTGTGCTGGTAAACTCCACTGCCGTACCCCCATGATAAACTGTAAACCCTTATGCCAGCTTACTGGAATACCATACTGTAACATGCTTTTATCAGAAAGAGATGTCTATGCTTACTTACTGAAGCAGACTCCGCACTATAGACGATGTTCCATAATGTCACATAGGTCTTGTATCTGGGGAACATCTTCTATATGTAATTTTGTAATGATACTAATGTTGACAAAGTGGAGGGCAGTTGATATTACGTGATGGACTTCATCTGGTCTAGACATAAGACAACCACTATTGTTTCTGAAAATGTAAGAACTTTATTATCTTCTTATTTATCTTTGAAGTTATCTTTTTGCATCCCTTTCATGTTATTACTACGTAGTGTTTATGTGCCTTTGGCCTGATTTCTCTGCTCGATCACATATTTGATCATATGGAGAACTTTGAAGCTCTTCTAAAAACCAGAAGCCATTGTGTATAATATACAAGAATATCTTACAACTTTATTGGAGTCATGAGATATTTTCCTTTATTTACAGTGAGGAAAACCATCAGACTTGTAGTGTCAAGACTTCCATCGGCCCAAAGGAGGGCTAAAATGGGAGATGGTTTACCATGAGTGGATGGTGGTTAGAATCAAGTGAGTTCCTTGGAGATGAGTTTCGATAAAAATACTAACCTCAGACTCTGTTTACTTATGTTGAATACAGGAAAAAATGGAAAATTTTGGGTTCTTCTGTCCCTTATAGATATTTTGGGAAATAAACAATTTAAACCAGTAGCTTTCCATGAAAGGATTTCTCACACTCCCTTCTAGTTCTACCCTAATGATTTTTTTGGCATCACCATACCATATCTTTTAATGTAGATTTTGTAGAAATTATTCTCTAAAGGGTCATCAGGGGACAGAATGATGTTCCAGGTGGCCAGGCAAAACTGTAAATGGGCCCCAACCACTGCACAGCCAATGTGGGCAAGCAGAGATTGTGATATATGATTGACAAGGTCATTTTCCTGTTCGGTACTTTTAGATGTTGGTCATCAATATCATGTCCTTTGTTGAGCTTGAAATAGTCCAATCCAAACCCTTTGAGAAGGTAATTAAGAAAGGTTGTCAACCATGTGTAAATAGTTCTTTTCTTGATCAAAGGGAAGAACATAAAGACAGAGCATATTCTTACTGTTACTCTTCTGTGGGAATAGTGTATAAAAGAAATGAGAGAAAATCTCGCTAAAGATATTAAAGATATTGCACATTTTGGATAATTTTCTTTTGCTATCCACTAATTAACACATTGTAACACCTAACCTGCCCCTATTTTCTGACATGCGCTATTATATAACTTTTATTTGTTCTAAACTTAAAGGGATTGTCCAGTTTTCTGAAAAATATTACTCTTTCTTTCAAAATCAGGGCCACTCCTGGCTAAGGGGGTGAGCTGCAGTGTAACTCATAACCTGATGACAGGTGTGGCACTCTTTTGGAAGTAAGCCATGCTTTTCTAATCCTGGACAGTTTTTAACTATATAGATCAATAAGTCAAACACTAAACCACCCTATATTAAACCATCCAACCTGATAACTGTTATGTACACACAGTGTCCGACTAAGGTACGTGGAGCCCACCAGTGGAGTTGATTCTTGGGGCCCACCAGTGGAGTTGATTCTTGCGGCCCACCAGTAGTTTATTATGGCCAATAAGTCTAATCTTGAGCCACCAATGATTGAAACCATCCAACCTGATAATGTTATGGGCACCACCAGTGCGACTATGTTCTGGAGGCCCACCAGTGGAGTTGATTCTTGGGGCCCACCAGTGGGGTTGATTTTTGGGGGCCCACCAGTGGAGTTGATTCTTGAGACCCACCAGTGAAGTTGATTCTTGGGGGAAACCAGTGATGTTGATTCTGGGGACCCACCAGTGGAGTTGATTCTTGAGGCTCACTACTGGAGTTTATTCTTGGGGCCCCTATAGCTCGTGCACAAGATTCTTGCATTCTGCCTCTCTTCCTCTGCCTTTGTCTCTGAAAAGTAGTCCCAGGCCTTCCATGCCTTGGAGCCCACCATGGCCAGTGGCCAGACAGGGGATTACCCTGCTTCCCTGTGGGCCAGTCCAAGCCTAACAGCTATAATTAAGGGTAGGAAAGCATTGTTTATTGTGGATTGGGCAGACACTATACATTACCTGAAACAAAAAGATGCAACTACAGTATTATTTTTAACATACAAATGATGATAAAGTAGAAGATACCTTCATAGCACCAAACTGAAATTTTTTTTTTTTTAAAGAGGACAACCTCCATGTAACCTTTAGGTTGGATTCACAAGCCATGTAATACGAGGTACACCCTTGAATTTCTGCAGTGTATTTCATTTCTTTTTTGCATGGATTTCACTGCCATTTACGATGTAGATAAGCCCAAACCGGAAGGCCTGGTACGAGTTCTGACTCCTGTTGTTTGCATACATTAATGTGAGGTCCTACATTGTTGACTTAAAGGTTGGGTATAACATTCTAGGAAGTCCATTTATGAGTTATCTAATGTTGACATTTTCTACTAGGATCTTGCTTGAGAACTCTGTTATAGTATAAGATTTTCACACAGGGATGCAAATATCCTAGGAGCCCAGCCTAGGGCTAGTGATGTCACTGTGCCAGTGTGATTTCATAATTTAAAGGGGATAGCCTGCAAAGTAGATTTATCACCCATCCACAGAGCAGATAGTCACTGTATGGTCATAAGGACCCTCATCACTGGGAGTAGTCCCAAGTCTCCCTTTTTTCCACACGGAACAAATATAGTGAGATGGAGTTTCAAAAAAGTGCCAGTCAAGCCAAACATGGGGAAACCCATTTATTTTACTACCCTAAGACAGTGGAGTGGGTAAGTATCAAAAGCTATTAGTACAATGGAAAGTAACCAACTCCACTGCCAACCTTAGGTGGCGCTCTACCGCTGAGCCGTGGCAGATACAGGGGTCAGAAAGTAGACCAAAAATCTTCAAACCCCTAGAATATTGTTTGACATCTATTCATTTCCCGATTGGTTATAGGAAAATTGGGCCTTTAAGTCTACACATGGAGTCTTGAAATTCTATATTTAACAAGTATGTTTACGGCCACTAAGAGGAATTCAAACCTCCGTCAAGGACTTATACTAAAAATTTAAAAAACATTGATATTTTTGTGAATAAAAATGATGCAAAACGTTTGCCTGTCTGTATTTCTTGATTATTTTCTTCTCTCTAAGCCAGCATAAGTGGCATAAGGTGTTACAGTAATAGGCTTTTGTTTTAGAACGTGTCCACCATTGTGTGTTAGAACCTTGTTTCCATTGTGTCCAATATCCCAATAAGTCCCATCTCTGGAGTTTACCAGCATCCACAGCACACTGTGGGATGCAGTGTCCGCTAGTTACCATTACCTTGGGTACATGACAGTCAGCCCCAACCAGACTCTGCTTGTCTATCAAGAAATAAAAAACTAACTCCATGTCTCTGTGCATAAATTGCATCGTTCTTGTGATGGCAAGCGGGTCGCCAAAAGCTCCTTCATCACTGGAAGGACGCATGGTTTTTATTTCAAAATGGCCGTTTCTTCCATGGATGAAGGTGCTTGGCCTACAGAGTGTGAACGTAAATCAAATATGGATCAGTGTGTACCCTCTGCACTTAGTGTCATGCTCTACTTGCATTGTACAAAATGGATGTTGTGCTTGACTGGAAGCCGTTTTGTCTCAATTCTTAAGTGTGATGATCAGACTTTCTCTTTTCTACAGAGCGTGAGCAAAGTCTGGATCAGGATTGGCTGTCATGTCTGCCATATTAAAGAGACTTCAGCAAGTATTGTCTCTGACCCAGATTCCTGATAGAAACACTTGCATGCTGATGTTGTCCTGTATATGTTGACTTACAATGATCTGGGATTCTAGGCCAGGTACAAGAGGCTTCTGGCTCTTCAGGTGGGGTCAAAGGAAGCATGCTGGAAATCCTTTCTTCGTAATGCCTGAAGAGCCAGATGCTCAAAAAACTGGAGTAAATACGGATGTAGCAGAGTTTAGCTTGATGCGGATATCACGGCTTACTGTTTTATCTCTGCTTAGATCAGACCATCAGCCATTAAAAATCAGTGGAGAAGTTGAGGTAACCTGTGCCGTGAAATCATGGTGCATTAACCTTCAAATTAATCTTTGCTACATCTGTAAACTAAACTCAGCAAATGTTCCTCCTATGTACCAGTATCAATCATAAACTTAGTGTTGTAATATTTAATAGAAGTTTAGATAAAAAAGTATCATCTAAAAATATAATACTAACCAAAAATAAGAAGAAAAATATTATGTAAAAAGAATGCATGACATAATCTAAAAGCATATACATAAAATAATACATAAAATAATAAAACAACAGCAACGGCTTAATAAAATATCCTAGTGGAATTGAATACTTGCTGCCAGGTTTTTCTGCAGATTACAGCTAATGGCTAACAGTACCCTGTTTCCCCGAAAATAAGACACCCCCAAAAATAAGTCATAGTGCATTTTTTTTATGCAATTCAGAGTTTGGCTGCTTATGCTGATGTCTGTGATGAAATCACTACAGTATATTAATAAATGTTGATGTTTTGTTCAACAATAAATGTGAATTATTGTTCATAGAAATAAAAAAAAAACATCCCCTAAAAATAAGTATTAGCTCCTCTTTAGGAGCAAAAATTAATATAAGACACTGTCTTATTTTCGGGGAAACAGGGTATTACCAGCAGAGGCATAACTTAAAGATCCTGGGCTTCATTGCAAAATTTGTAATAGGGCCCCAATCTTCCATGCACCAGTTACATTACTGGTGCTTTCTTATGTGGCAGTGTGAGCTTAGGGTCCCCTCAGGTACCAGGGACTAGGTGCGGCATTGTGGTATTACTTTTATAAGAGGAAATAGCGCAGAGAAAGGTCAGGACGAGCTTGAGAGCGAGAAGGATAAAGTGGGAAAAATACAAAATGCTAACCCAGTGGAGGAGGTCAAGATGACATAAACTGGCAGCACAGTGACATTTTCTCAGGAAAAAAGCATCTTTTTTTTTCATTTGTATGAAATTATATCGGTCAACATAGTTTTTTTTTAAATTCCCTGATCTCATTTGTAACCAATAGGGTTTGTAGCTCATCTACCACTCGGGATGAAGAGCAAAACTCACTGAGAGCTCCACCAAATAGATAACTTCTGCTTAGGAAGGAATGTGGGGTATGGCAGAAGGATAGATAGATATGAGATATATATATATGAGATAGATAGATATGAGATAGATAGATAGATGAGAGATAGATAGATATGAGGGATAGATAGATAGATAGATAGATAGATATGAGATAAATAGATAGATAGGTAGATAGATAAATAGATATGAGAGATAGATAGATATGAGATAGATATGAGATAGATAGATAGAAAGATAGATAGATAGATATGAGATAAATAGATAGATAGATAGTCAGATAGTTGATTAGATATGAGATAGATAGATATGAGATAAATATGAGATAGAATAATAAATAGAAGATATGAAGAATAGATAGATAATGAATAAATAGATAGATAATAGAGAAGATAGAGAAGATTAGATATGAGATAGATAGATAATATTTAGAGTGGTCTAGTATATTATTAATATATCATAGTATATTAATATAAGATAAAATGAAAGCTCATTATGAGATACATAAATAAATAGCAAGAAACATACAAGAAATATAAAACTATACGAATAGATAAACAGGTTAAGATATGAGACAGATTTTTAACATGTAAGAGACAGAAAACGGAAAAATAAGTGCTAGTGGAAAAGGTTTTAGCCAATGGTTCAGTGTAAAGTTTCGTGCAAGCGGCTTCTCTTCCTTAAGTTGGAGGCACAATTCTTTTAGTTACAAATTCAGTTTTTATTCATGCTTCCATATGCAGGACTTGATTCTGTCTTCCTAATACTTCCCAATAAACAGTATTTAGTCAGACTGGACACAAACAACCCAGCTGTGGTTGCAAGACACACAGAGTGTCATTCCATGCACACTCAGGGTGCAACCAAAATAAACCTCCCCTAGAACATAGGTGCTCAAGTCACCCCAACAATGGCTCCTGTAAAGGAAATATTTTCTTATATTTAGGGCTACATGTATGAAAACTGTCTAGGTCTAAAATTCACTTTGTTGCCCGTAGAAACCAATCAGAGCACCCCTCTCATTTTTCCAGAGCACTATTTTAAATGAAAGGGGCGCTCTGATTGGTTGCTATGGGCAACAAAGAGAGTTTTAGAGTTAGACAGTTTTCATACATGTGGCCTTTAGTGTTTTGTGAGCTTCTCTTGCTATAACCTGATGGTATGGGGTAGCCTGCCTCTGGGCCACAGGTGGGTAAGGCTCAGGAGCAACTCCACTTACTCCAGCCGCAATTTTTACTACAATTAAATCCCAACAACTGCTGCCCTCCTAACAACTACGGCTAGGTTATACAGACTCAATGGGGACATATATGTACGGGGCTGTGCCAGAAGTCCCGTTCGCTATATTTTTAATCAGGCGCACTCCAATATCAGGCACATTACAGAGCGCCCGCGGCACTTTGAAATGCGTGCTGGGCGTGCTGGAGACATGTTGTATCACAACCGTACAAAGCTACACATTTATAGCCTCAGTACGACAAATCCAGGCGCATTACTGCTGGAGCCAGAAGTGTTGCTTTTGCGCTAGAATGCGTCTGATTTATGACCTGCAGTTGAACAGGTTCATAGATTCAGACGCATTCTACACTACTTTTTTGCGCAAATAAAAATGCCGCTCTTTCCTGCATGGACTTTCATCACATTAATCTGATATATCTACTTAAACTGACTAAGCTTAATCATCATAAAATCATACAAAACAGTACATGGAACAGAACACATTCAAATATAACATTATAGAAGTATAGCCGTACTAGACTATAGGTAGACAGAGAGACAGATAGCGAGATAGATAGATAGATAGATATGAGATAGATAGATAGATATGAGATGGATGGATAGATAAATATGTGATAGATAGATAGATAGATATGAGATAGATAGATATGAGATGGATAGATAGATAAATAGATAGATAGATATAGATAGATAGATAAAGATATGAAGACAAGAGATACATAGATAAATAAGTAGTAGATGTATAATATACATAGATTTTGGATAGATAGATAGATAGATAGATAGATATGCAATAGATATGATAGACCGATACATACATTCAGATATGAGATAGATAGATATTAGATAGATAGTTGATAAATATTAGATTGATGAAGAGATATACGAAGATACTGTAGATAGAAAGATACATACATATATATATAAGATACAGTAGAGCTTGAAAGTTTGTAAACCATTCAGAATTTTATAAATTTTGGCATAAATTTGACCTAAACTACATCAGATCATAAGTCATAAAAGTAGGTGAAAAGAAGTAAATCAAACAAATGAGTCAAAATGTAATTTATATCGATTAAGTCAATAAAAAAGCATATCTGTGATGGCAAAAGTGTGTGAACCTTTGCTTTCAGTATCTGGCATGACCCATTGTGCAGCAATATCTGTAGCTAAACATTCCCGGTAACTGTTGATAAATCCTGCGCATCAGCTTGCAGGAATTTTAGCGCATTCCTTCATACAAAACGACTTCAGCTCTCTTATGTTGGTGGTTTCCCCCTATGAACTGCTCTCTTTAGGTCCTTCCACAGCATTTCTATTAGATTAAGGACAGGACTTTGACTTGGCCATTCCAAAACTATATTCTTTTTTAAACAATTCTTTGGTAGAAAGACTTGTCTGCGTTGGGTCGTTGTCTTGCTGCGTGACCCATGTTCTCTTGGGATTTAGCTCATATGTCCTGATATTTTCCTTCATAATTTTCTTGTGTAATTAAAAATTCATTGTTCCATTAATGGTAAGCCATCCTGGCCCAGAAGCAGCAAAACCATCTCAAACCATGATGCTACCACCACCGTGGGTTTTATTTTGAAAAGCAAAGTTTTCCATTCTCCAAACAAAACGCTTCTCATTTTTAACCCGAAATCTCTAATTTGGTCTCATCCATCCACAAAACATTGTTCTAATTGCCTTCTGGCTTCTCCAGGTAATATTCAGCAAATAGGCAGCTATGTTCTTTTTGGAGAGCAGCGGCCTTCTTCTTCCAATCCAGCCATGCACACCATTGTTGTTCAGTGTCCTCCTGTTGGTGGAATGTGAACATTGTGAGAAGGGCCTTTAGTTGCTTAGAGGTTACCTTGTGTTCCTTTGTGACCTTTAGGACTATTATACACCTTGCCCTCAGTGTGATCTTAGTTGGTCAACCACATTTGGGAAGGGTAATAATACCCTGTTTCCCCGAAAAAAAGACAGTGTCTTCTATTAATTTTTGCTCCTAAAGACAAGCTAAGACTTATTTTTAGGGGATGTCTTATTTTTCCATGAACAAGAATTCACATTTCTTGTTGAACAAAAAATCGACATGTCTTAATATACTGTAGTGGTTTCATCACAAACATCAGCATAAGCAGCCAAACTCTGAATTGCGTAAAAAAATGAACTATGTCTTATGTTCGGGGATGTCTTATTTTCAGGGAAACAGGGTAGTCTTGAGTCTCCACCATATGTAAACAATCTGTCTGACTGTGTTTTAATGGATCTAAACACTTTAGGGATGGTTTGCAACCATTTCCAGCCTGATAAGCAACAGCGACACTTCAACTGAGGTCCTCAAAAATCTCCTTTGTTCGTGCCATGATACACTTAAACAAACATGTTTTGAAGACTTTAAAAAAATCCCTGTTCTTTAAATAAAACAGATCACCCACTAACAACTGATAGTCATCCCATTGATTGAAACACCCGACTCTAATTTCACCTTCAAATATCCGCTAATTCTAAAGAGTCACATACTTGCGCCTCTCACAGATACCTGATCTTTTTTACTCATTTTTGGCTCATTTATGTTTGAATTCGATACCTAAGTTTAAGAAAATTTGTAAAAATGTTATGTAGTTTTATGTCAAATTTATGCAGAAACAGAAAATCCAGAAGATTTTCACCAACTTTCACGCACCACCATAGATATGATTAAGTAGATAGATAGATATTAGCTACATACCGTAGATATGAGATAGGTAGATAGACAATGTCTGGTTCCGCTCCATGAGTTTGAGCTTAGTTTCATTTTTTACTGAGTTCATTAGACAAATAACTGATTTTTTGTCCTGGACCGTGACCACTGTTGAGAACATAGCAGAAAAATCTGCTGAAAATGCCTGGGTTAGATTGTTGTAGTCAAACCACCTGTAAACAGATGAGTATTTTTTTCTAGACAGGAATTAAAATGCATTATAAATATTTTACAGCCCAAACTTACTCTTAAAGCAAGAAAGTAGGCAAAACAGGTTTCATCTTATTTTTTGAGCTCTTAAGCTGTTATTTGACAGATTCAAAAATTACATATATACCGTAGCTCATGTAGACAATGCTAAAAAAAAATAGAATGAAGTATAAAAGGTAGGTTCTATAAAAGCAACTGGCCTTGTCACCCAAAGCAGCCAATCAGAGTTTAGATTTCATTCATAAAACTACCTTCGAGAAGTTAAGTCTGCTCTGTGATTGGTTGTGATGGCCAACAGGCCATCTACGACATTGTCTATAATCATACATGCTATAACATAGAGCAGTTATGTCAAATCCAAAAAATATACTCTACTCTCAATTAAATAGAAAGGGGTACCTATATTTTAGGCTGGTCCCATCTATATAATTTCTATTAAATATGTCTCTTAACGTCTGATGTATAATACCTGCTATGTCTTGCAACAGGATCAGAGCTAATGCCCAAAGCCCTTTCTACCAGAATAGTTGGAGGTATTTGGTGGTTTTTTACCCTGATCATCATCTCTTCCTACACTGCAAACCTGGCTGCTTTCCTCACGGTGGAGAGAATGGAGTCCCCCATTGATTCTGCAGACGACTTGGCCAAACAAACAAAGATAGAGTATGGGGCTGTCCGAGACGGGTCAACGATGACCTTTTTTAAGGTAAGCATTTTTTTTTTCCATTGTTATGGGCGAGTACACTAGGGCCATGTTCACACATCAAAGATGAGAAAATCTGGAGTAAAAAGCCAAAATTGCAAATTGTCTTCAGCTGTGAATTGACCCCATTTATATTTAATGGGGGCAGGACTAATATGCAGTTTCTCCATAGGGAACATGATGTGGATTTTAAAATTCACAGCGGGTTCATTGTTTTGCCCAGGCTTTCTTTCTGGACTATGGAATAGGATATTAAAATCTCCATGTGCATGCACCAAAATTAAAGGGGTTGTCTCACTACATTGATTAACCTCAGTCCTGTTTTCTTGGTTTCACTTTGAATTCAGGGACATGTTTACTGGTTTCTACTAGTCTGCAGTAGAAGCCAGGTCTGTAGCTATAGCAACCACTGCTGGCAGCCTATCAGGATAGAACAAACAGGTTTGTAGCTATAGTGACCTGAGGAGCTGATGCAGCCCATACAAGAGGGGATATCTAGGAATAGGTAGGACAATGTTAATGGACACATTTTGCAAAGTGATTTGTTTTTGTAAGATCTTTAACATAAAAAGCAATCCTTGTAGTGAGACAACCCCTTTAAAGTCAACCTAAAGGCAATGTACCTGTAACGGTCGGGTGATGACAAACGTACACCGAAGCACCGACCGCTGACATCCGGGTGTGGATCCACTGTGATCACCGCAGGCGAGGTGGTAGCTGAAGGACCACGCCAGGGAGCGGAGTCTAAGGAGCCCCTGGTCTTCACCAGAGCCCGCCGCAAAGCGGGATGGTCTTTGCTGCGGGGACCCCCAGGTCGCTACCCCTGACGTGGCTACCTGCGGTGACAGCCGAGGTGCAGGACAGGAATACAGGCGGTGGTAGACAGGAACAACAGGAAACATGTGCAGCAGGATACAGGAAGAATAAACGTACACATAGTAGGAATCCAGCAGGATACAGAACAGGTGCAACATCAGGACATGGCAGGTACTGGATAAGGATGACATGACAGGATACAGGACAGGTGCAGAGACAGCAAACAAGACAGATGGGTGGTCAGGAGCTCAGGTGGGAAGCAGGAACTGGACCAGCAACTCAGGTGTTAAAATCCCCAACAGCAGCCCTGAGATGCCGGCAGGAGCTCTAGATGGACTCAGCAAGAGGCTCAAACTGCAACAATGGACTGACCCAGAGTAAAGGCAGGAACTTCCTCTTATAGCCAGAGGTCAGAGGTGAAGAGGAAGGTACACAGGACAGGAAACTAATAAATAGGCAGGAAGCTGCCGCGCGCGCCCTAGGAGACACAGTGCACAGACAGGACCCCAGGAAGCAAAAAGACTGGACAGGACAGGCAAGTACAGGTAGGCACGACACGCCTGACGATCCATGGCAGGGGACCGCAGCGGGAACCGTGACAGTACCCCCTCTCAAAGTCCCCTCCAAATCACAAAAATAGCATTCCACATAGGTCAGGGCTTGCAACTACTACGGGGGCAACCCCAAAACCAAGAACAGGCTGAGTATAGCCAGTACAGGGAACACCTAGAAAAGGAGGTGCATGGGGGGGACCAAACGGGGCCCTGGCAAGAAAGGGAGGGGACTCAGGGCGGGAAAGCATCAAAAACGGGCACAGATGCTCTGGGCGGGACCATGAGCTAGGCACAGACGGACGCTCTGGGCGGGACCATGAGCTAGGCACAGACGGGCGCTCTGGGCAGGATCATGAGCTAGGCACAGACGGACGCTCTGGGCGGGACCATGAGCTAGGCACAGACGGGCGCTCTGGGCAGGACCATGAGCTAGGCACAGACGTACTGACCTCTGGGCAGGACCATGAGCCTAGGCACAGACGACGCTCTGGGCAGGGACCATGAGATAGGCAACAGGAGGAACGCTCTGGGCAGGACCATGAGCAGGCAACAGACGGACGCTCTGGGCTGGACCATGAGCTAGGCACAGACGGACGCTCTGGGCGGGACCATGAGCTAGGCACAGACGGGCGCTCTGGGCAGGACCACGAGCCAGCGGACAGGGATACTGACACTCTGGGCGAACCACGAGCCAGCGGACAGGGATACTGACACTCTGGGCGAACCATGAGCCAGCGGACAGGGATACAGACACTCTGGGCGAACCATGCGCCGGGGGACAGGGATACAGACACTCTGGGCGAACCATGAGCCGGCGGACAGACAGACACTCTGGGCGAACCATGAGTCTGTGGACAATGATACAGACACTCTGAGCGAACCATGAGCCTGCGGACAGACAGACACTCGAGACGAGGACAGGGTCACCATGGCGGGATCCATGGTCAGTCCATTCTGTAACGGTCGAGTGATGACAAACGTACGCCGAAGCGCCAACCGCTGATATCCGGGTGTGGATCCACTATGATCACCGCAGGCGAGGTAGTATATGGAGAACCACGCCAGAGAGCGGAGTCTAACGGGCCCCCGGTCTTCACCAGAGCCCGCCGCAAAGCAGGATGGACTTAGCTGCGGGGACCCCCAGGTCGCTATCCCTGACGTGGCTACCTGCGGTGACAGCCGAGGTGCAGGACAGGAATACAGGCGGTGGTATACAGGAACAACAGGAAACATGTGCAGCAGGATACAGGAGGTATAAACGTACACATAGCAGGAATCCAGCAGGATACAGAACAGGTGCAACATCAGGACATGGCAGGTACTGGACAAGGACGACACGACAGGATACAGGACAGGTGCAGAGACAGCAGACATGACAGACGGATGGTCAGGAGTTCAGGTGGGAAGCAGGAACTGGACCAGCAACTCAGGGGTTAAAATCCCCAACAGCAGACCTGAGATGCCGGCAGGAGCTCTAGATGGACTCAGCAAGAGGCTCAAACTGCAACAATGGACTGACCCAGAGTAAAGGCAGGAACTTCCTCTTATAGCCAGAGGTCAGAGGTGAAGAGGAAGGTAAACAGGACAGGAAACTAATAAAAAGGCAGGAAGCTGCCGCGCGCACGCCCTAGGAGGCACTTTGCACAGACAGGACCCCAGGAAGCAACAAGACAGGACAGGACAGGGACGTACAGGAAGGCACGACACGCCTGATGGTCCCTGGCAGGGGACCGCAGCGGGAACCGTGACAGTACCAAGCAGGTTTTTCTCTTTACTTACTAGAGCCATGTACTGAACCTAATGTTTTTCAAATCAGTTTTTATTTTCTGATTGTAGATTTTCAGATTGTGTTTTTGTAGGTTTTTTGCACACAAATCTGCCTGCTCTGTTAACAACAGTTCAGAGATTTGCTTTACACGTGGTTTGGAGAAAATGTAGTCTGTGTGTTTCATTGATTTCTGAAGTAGAGTGTTGTGGGCATGCTCTGTGACCTATGCAGAGGTCTCTGTGCAGGTACAGGGAGGAGGAGAGTTGTGACCATCACCAAATGGTTATTGGTGGATCTTATGTTCTCTATATATGTTAGCTGTCAGTGTTATCCTGTGATGATAATAAAGAAACTACTGAGAAGTGATCTCTGCAGAACAGGACTTTTCAATATACTATAAATGGTAGATCCTGTGTGATCTATTTATAGGTGATATCTGTCAGTCTTGTCCTACATGTGATAGCAATGAGGAGACTACTGAGAAGGGATTTTTGCAGAACAAGAAGTGTCAACCTATAGTGAATGATAGATGCTGTGTTATCTATATATAGGTGTCACCTGTCAATGTACATTCCAATATCAGTAGCACACTATCAATTAAAGAAACTATCAAAGGCACATAGGAATTTAAAAAAAAAAGCATTTCTGCTATTTAGGATACTTGAACATTTTTTAAGGTTTTTAGTTTACATTTTTGATCAAAACTGCTTAAACCCACCTCCCGATCTTCAAGGTGACCTCAAATGCAGGTGGATTCCTACACTAATGTTTCCTCTCTTTAGGGTCTATTCAGACTTCCATACTTCAGGGAGTGAATGCACCAGCTACTAGGTACACTGCATTGATTTAAAAACCTGTGAAGGTGGGTGGAGTGCGATAAACCAACAAGGAGGCAGGCACTCGCCCATACACAAACTAGAAAACAATATTTGGCTTTACACATCCAAAAACTTTTTTGAAAAAAATGAGCATAGGTGCAGACTGGTGTGGCAGCAATATACATGCACATTCCAATATCAGTAGCACATAGGTGCACACTGCAATATACATACACATTCCAATATCAGTAGCACATACGTGCACACTGCAATATACATACACATTCCAATATCAGTAGCATATAGGTGCACACTGGTGCAATATTCATACATATTCCAATATCAGTAGCATATAGGTGCACACTGGTGCATTATTCATAAACATTACAATATCAGTAGCATATACGTGCACACTGCAATAAACATACACATTCAAATATCAGTAGCATATAGGTGCACACTGGTGCAATATACATACAAATTCCAATATCAGTAGCACATACGATCAAACTGCAGTATACATACACATTCCAATATCAGTAGCATATAGGTGCACACTGGTGCAATATTCATACACATTCCAATATCAGTAGCACACTATCAACTAAAGAAACTATCAAAGGGGACATATGAATTTTTAAAAAAGCATTTCTGCTATTTAGGATACATGAAAATTTTTTGAGGCTCTTAGTTCATATTTTTGATTAAAATTGCTTAAGCCCACCTTAAAAAAGTTTTTGGATGTGCAAAGCCAAATATTGTTTTCTTACCTGTCAATGTAATCCTGCCTGTGATGATAATGAGGAGACTGCTAAGAAGTGATCTTGGCAGAACAAGTAGTGTCAGTCTATTGTAAAAGGTGGATCCTGTCAATGTCCTCCTACCTGTGCTGATGACGAGGAGACTACTGAGAAGTGATCACTGCAGAACAGGAAGAATCTATTGTGAATGGTGGATCTTGGGTTATCTATATTTAGGTGTTTCCTGTCAATATTATCCTGCTTGTTATGATAAAGTGGAGACTACTGAGAAGTGATCTCTACAGAACCGGAAGTATCGGTCTATTGTAAATTATCCATCCTGTATTACCTATATTTAGGTGTTACCTATCAGTGAGATCCTGTCTGTGCTGATAATGAGGAGACTGCTAAGAAGTGAGCTCTGCAGAACAGGTAGCTTCAGTCTATTGTGAATGGGGGATCATTCAACAAAAAGGTCCAAAACTCAAAAATTTAACTTTTAATAAAATATTTTTAAAATAAATATCAGAACACAAAATTACAAGTAACTCCTTGGGACAATTAAAGCCTACATATTATTCCAAAAAGGTGAGCAGTAGAATGGAACCTTAAAATCTATCTGTCCCTTATCCCTACCGAACCCTTTTCTTACCCTTAGCGGGTGTCCCACCCCAAAAAAGGGTGACCCCGCCCACAAAATCCCTATTACACCCTTTACACCAAGTCCCTACTTCTCAAATATATTCCATGTGTAACAGGTTATATAGGGAAAAAGAGGGGGGATAATGAACTAGGTACAGATAGAAAAAATACAAAGGAAAGCCAATTAGGTAATATCATTAAATATTGTAATACAGATTGGTATATTACACACCCCAGCGTATATTTTCAAAATCAATTCACCCCCATTAGCAAATACCAGACAAAGATCACGTACCAATCATTTCAAAACTCAAAGTAGATATCACAGAAATAGTTCTTCCACAGACGCGTTTCGTCCCACAAAATGGGACTTATCAATAGGGTATAGCAATAACGGGCAAGTTACAGCTGCACCAACTACGTAGCTGCAATATTAAATATAGATATCAGCAAGCTAAATACATGGTACCTGGTTAAATGATATACAATGTATTCACCAGAGTAGATATCTTCTGACAAGCGGTAGTGTACCCATGCACTGCGGGACACTACTGCTTGTCAGAAGATGTCTGCTCTTACCTCATTGCCTTTCCTTTGTATTTTTTCTATCATTATCCCCCCTCTTTTTCCCTATATACCCTGTTACACATGGAATATATTTGAGAAGTAGGGACTTGGTGTACAGGGTGTAATAGGGATTGTGTGGGCGAGGTCGCCCTTTTTGGGGCATGATGCCCGCTAAGGGTAAGCAAAGGGTTCGGTAGAGAAAAGGGACAGATAGACTTTAAAGAGAACCTGTCACATAGTTTTTGCCCCCTTGGCTGAGGACAGAACAAGCCAGTGTCAGACCTGCTGTTTCCAGCGCTGTGTCCATTATTCTGTAAGATGCAGCAGTTTTCGTGTATTTAATGCTCAGATCTGCAGTTTTCAGCCAGAAGAGTCATTCGAGGAGTCCTTCAGAGAGTCAGTTTTTTCAAACCCCGCCCACCTCAGGCTAGCCCCGCCCACCTCAACTGACAACCCTATTACTTTGAATATGTAGAAACATGTGAATAACTGTCAGTGGGTGGAGCTAGACTTTGGTGGGTGGAGCTGACACCTACTCATGAATAAGACTTGAGGGGCAAATGCTCTAAAACTGAAGCATCTTACAGAATAAGGGACACAGCGCTGGAAACAGCAGGTCTGACACTAGCTTGTTCTGTCCTCAGCCAGAGGGGCAAAAACTATGTGACAGGTTCTCTTTTAAGGTTCCATTCTACTGCTCACCTTTTTGGATTCATGTGTAGGTTTTAATTGTTCTAAGGAGTTACTTGTAATTTTGTGGTCTGATATTTATTTAAAAAATAATTTATTCAGTTTAAATTTCAGAAGTTTGAACCTTTTTGTTGAATGACCCAACCTTTACAATAGACTGACGCTACCTGTTCTGCAGAGATCACTTCTTAGCAGTCTCCTCATTATCAGCACAGACAGGATTGCACTGATAGGTAACTCCCAAATATAGGTAATACAGGATGGATAATTTACAATAGACTGTTACTTCCGGTTCTGTAGAGATCACTTCTCAGAGGTTTGGACTTTTTTTGTTGAATGTAATATATTCCTTCCTCATTTTTGAAATTTGCCATTTTTTGGTGTATTGTGAAGGGTGGATCCTGTCAATGTCATCCTACCTGTGCTGATAATGAGACTGCTGAGAAGCGATCTCTACAGAAAAGGAAGTGTCAGTCTATTGTAAAGGGTGGATCCTGTCCATGTCATCCTACCCGTGCTGATGATGAGGAGACTGCTAAGAAGTGATCTCTGCAGAAGTGTCAGCCAATTATGAGACTTAGTGGCCAATGAGAAAACTGCAAGATTTTAGGATTAATTTAAAGTCATAACATCAATTATTTAATAATATATTTAATATGAAAACTTGATTTAATAAGTTTTTCAGAATATATTCCCTTTAAATCGGTGTAGATGGATGGAGATGATGAAGGAATAGATAGACAGAGGTCTATTGGAAGTAAGGAACTCAGAAAGATGCGAAATATTAATTGCCACGTCACAATTAAATATGTATAGCAGGAAGTTAGATTTTTCTGCCCACCTGTTTTTCACACATCTCAATCCATCTCTGTCTGGGTGGCAGCTTGCAACAGCAGGAACCTTCCCCTACTGCTTTATCCTGAACAGGAGATCAGCCAGGTCAAGCAACAATATTTTAACCAGGTCATTCAACCTTTGCTGAAGTAAGGGACAGTAGAGTGAAAAATACTCATTTAAAAAACTTTCAGGGGCTCTAACACATTTACCAATAGGTGATAAGGATTATTTATGTGTTTAAAATCTATTCACACAATGTGGGTGAAATGCAGTTAAAACCAAATTCATAGCAATTTGCTGGATGTTGACAATTTGGTAGTTACAGATGCAACATAGAATAAATAGAAATCCATTTATTTTTAACTGCTTATACAATACACTGAAATACTAATGTATTGAAATATATTGTCATTCCAGTTTACTTCTACTACACGTTGTATATGTTAGGTTATAATAGGTTGGACTGGGAAAAGGTATTCTTCTGTCCTGGGCAAATGAGGCACAAAGCGCCCCCAATGAAATATTCAGCCCACTCGATGCCTCTTTGTTCCACCTTCCTGCCTGGGATGAAGTGGCTCCCCAGGCGGTCGCCTACCTTCACCTACCCATCGTCCCGGCCCTGATAATAGGTGTACTAATATGGTAGACCTGAAGCTTTTTATGGGCCTCCAGCTACCGTGCTAACCTCTTGGTAGCCATAGATGTGCTCAGGGGGATTCAATCAGGTAGCACAGATGCCCCCCCCATATCTGCTTAACAGTTTAGATGCTATGATCTCTATTGAACTTGGCATCAAGTGGTTAAATGTTCAGAATTGGAGTCATTAGCCATCCTCCACCATGTATGGAGGGGGCTTAGCTTCTGAACCCTCTCCATACTTCCCTCCCCAACCTCTTCAGTTTCATGCACATTAATAGGTTGTATAGGGGTGTGAGGAAAATGGACCCCAAGCTTCAACATATGTCACTAGAAAGCAATCAATTAGGCAAAAGGTATGTCCCCAGTCTAGATGCAAGGCCCGAGTGCTCCCAGTCCATCCATAGGAAACAAGCCCAGAAGGGAGTTGAAGCACCAAAGGATTGCCAGTTAATTGCGTTAGCACCTGGCCTGGGCTAGAGTACACATGTGCTCCCAGACCCAAGCAACAAAGGGATTAGCAGACAGCCAGGTGCCGATATTTCATAAGGTTTTATAGAAGAACCGTGCATCACAGGTCCACCCCAGTTTCATATTTTTAAATATGAAACATCCCACACGCATAGCTGTCACTCCCGCCTTTGTACACGGTAAGGAAGAAACCAAAGGTTGGCACAAGAAACGAAGCAGAAGGCCAGTGTGGCACCAAGTCGTGGTTCTGATGGTATCACTGGCTCAGTTCTGTCCCAATGCCCTGTCGTGATATGACCCATTTTGTGTTAGAAGTCAAAAACAGCATGGCCCAAAAGGGAGGAGAGTGTAGACCGTCCCAGGGGCGTGAGAGGATGTGACAGGGGGCTGTGACGTGGGATGTCCCAGCACTGTTTTAAGACGAAACCCGGCTGGGCCCAGGGTTGTTTTCCATTGGGAAAGGGGTTTATACCAAGCGTACCGAAGCATCCAGAATCAGCAGGCTGCATTCACCCCTTTGCATGCCAGCACAAGGCCAACCTAAGGTAAATAGACACTTGTTGCCTCTTTATCTGTAACCATATCCGTATTTGCACCTTTGACCAATATCTGTATAGTATACCCCTATGTATGGATTATTTGTCTAGTTCATTCACAAGGCAATTAAATATTTAAACTTTAATCCTAAGCTGGTCAGTTGTCTTGATCGCCTGATCTCACGTGTCCGCTTTTCTCAGTCTTAAATATATCGCTACCTGGGCAGGTTCCTTGCCTTGTTATTAGTCTGTAATGGACCAGTCTTAGAACTAACGAGGAACTGGTGGCAGTCTACCGATCTGGCAGAGTTCTGTTTCAACAGTGTGGGTAAACAGATCTCTCCCAGCCATTCAGGGTTGTAGGCGAGTGGGGTATCCTCTTGCACTTCCTGTGTCTTCCTGTGCCCGTGTGGACAGAGGTTAACTGTGAAACCGTATCCGGCTGACCTTGTGCACCCTAAAGGGCCTTTCCCAAGGCTTGTTCAAGACGGAATTGCGAGCCGGATTGCGCTCGCAATTCCGGCTTGAATAAGGGGCGGGGCAGGGGCGCGGCCCGACGGCCCCATAGACTTCCATTATCCACGGCGCGTATTGCGCCTGGATAATTTTGCATGTCAGTTTCTCCCCGCCCGGGGATTCGCCGAGCGGTGGGAGCGACGGTATCCACTGTTCTCTATGAGAACGGTGGATTACCGTAATTTTCTGCGACGGATTGGGCGTACTCCAGCCAATCCAGGTGTAGGCGGGCTCAGTATCGGCTTCCAATTCCGTGGCAGAGAACTAAACGATCCGGTGAACGTGCACCCTTAGGGGGTAGTGCAACGTCACGATACACCCCAAGTTAGGCTGTCGACCCTCATATGGGCGCAGGCTTTTCCTGACAAGGGGGTTAAATGGGTCAAAATCCCCAAAGCTTAAACTATAAGCTGCTTTCTTTACCACAAGAGGGAGCGTAGGAGCTTACTGCATACTATTCATACAATGAGCTAAGTAATAAAAAAAAGTATGCAGTAAGCTACCAAGCTCCCTCTAGTGGTGACCATAAGAACCCAGATGTATTGAATTCAACTGTTTTAAAGGGGATTTGGAGCGCTGCATAAGAAAAATAGAGGTTAAAGTTCTATAAAGATAAGTTAAATTGTTTGTACTGGATTTCTGAGCTCTTTAGAGTAAAAGAAACTTGGCGGGCAACCATCTAGGTTAACGTGTTACCTGCCATAGAGGTGCTTGTTAATGAAGGATGTCATTTTTAAACTGCTGATTTATTCCAAGTGGATGACTAATGCTATGTCCCTTGTCTTCTAAAGGCTGTAAGGCGAGATGTTAGAGCTTAAGCATTCCTTCATGCATTTCCTCTTGAAAACACACATTAATTACTCGGCAGCAGCACAAATCCAGGTTACAAAAATGTCATTGTTCCCTCAGTTTGGTTCCTAAGAAACCAGTGAACTCTATTTAATATTTTGGCTTGCTTGAAATTAGTGTTAATTAAAGAATTCTCGGCTAGATTATTATGGGGAGGTTGGGAGACAAGAGCAGGTGTACACATGCATAACTTGTGTGGAGACAGGATTTGTTCTGATCAGCTTGGGTTAAGCAATCTAATTTTTGAGTTTGCACTAAAAGGTTTTAATTTTACTTCGGTGGCTTGTTTTACTCAGCGTGATTAAGTCAATCTGAAGACTGTACAGAAAGAATTTATCAGCAGAATATATTTCCTTCAGTTTTGTCTTAAAAGTACACATCCTACTAAAAATATGCCCCCAGCTTGCACAATAATCCCGGTGTTAATTAAAACTGTGTGGTCTTCATAAGCTGATCATTGCACTCAGTCAATCACTGATGAAATTAGGATCTGCTGTAATATCAAATATACAGAGAGGTCACCGCCTTCTACAAGATCATCATACTCCTCTTCTGCTGCTGTCATCTTTCTCAAGATCTGATTGGGAACAGGATTTTTTTTTCTATCTATATTCATCTTGTTAAATGAGAGGACACATGTTTATACGTTACTTTATTGAGATAGGAGATATTAAAGGGGTTTTGCCATGAAGTAAAATCGATGTTGGAAGCTTGCAAATTGAATAATAAACATTTTCACCATTCATCATTATTAAAAATTATGCACCGTTTTTGTTTTAGCTGCTCCTTTAGTGATCCATTGTTTACAGCTCATCTCCAGGGGATACGACCTGGGCTGTGAACTCCTCACTCCTGGTCAGAGATTCTCAGACATCACCTCTCCTCTCAGGCAGCTACTGAATGTTCAAACCCCAGGTGCTGTTATTATACTCCTGTCCTCTGTCCTCCTTAGTAATTAGTCAAACAGTGCAAATAAATAAAAAAAAAGAAACCTCAGTCAGGTCTGTGCATTGATGAAGAGAGAAAAATCCACAGGTTTGGTTTCTGCAGGGATCTGAACCTAAGACCCTTGTGCTGTGAAGCAAAACATTTAACACTGAGCTACTCACAGCTCCATATATAAACAGACCTTTCTTACCTTTCTTTGACTAGAGAGAGGAAAGGCATGGTGATGTCATCCTGCTGGGTCACATGATATGCAATTCAAACAAACACACACACGCCCCTTCTGAGCACACAGAGCTGAAGAGCTGGATGCAGGAGGTATGAAATGAGATCATGGCAAAACCCTTTTAAGCAAGGAACCAGGTAGAAGCATACGCTAGCATTTTCTTGACTGGGATGTAAGTACTAATGGGTACAATCAGTTTGGTGCTGGCCAGACTGGGGTTCAACACTCAAAGTTACAGTCTTCAGGATGCCAGTTGACACCCAGATGTAGTAGCAATGGAAAGACTGACAAAAGACCAGGGGCGACATGTATGAATTCGAATGCGTACTTTTTTTTACTTGCCGCCGACACACAGATTTTTGGCTCATTACATAGAGCTTAATGCGCCAAACTTTGTATGGGCATAGAGTGTAATGCGCCAAACTTGGCGCATTAAGCTCTATGTAATGCGCCAAAAATCTGTCGTATTCTACATTCTCTATATCTATTTAGAACTGTGGTGTCGGCGCCAAGTAAAAAAAAAGTATGTATTTGAATTCATACATGTCGCCCTCTTAATGTTTCAATGCTCGGATTATGAGATTCTGAGAGTGTAGAAAACGACAGATGTTTGGCGCATTACATATAGCTTAGTGCGCCAAGTTTGGCGCAATACACTCTATACCCATACAAAGTTTGGCGCATTAAGCTCTATGTAATGCGCCAAAAATCTTTATACTGTCGTATTCTACACTCTAATATATCTATTTAGAACTGGAGTGTCGGCACCAAGTAAAAAAAAGTTTGAATTCATACATGTCGCCCCAGATGTGGCATGTGGAACAGGACAGACCAGGAGCACAGATACCAGGGGTAGACCAGCAGTAGAAACCAGGTAGTCAGCTATTGGGGCAGTGCATGAACATGGACACCAGAGGATGACAGAAACACAGACACCAGAGCAGGACACAAAAATGGACACTCGAGCCAGGAATAAATGTAGTTAGAGCAAGAGGGTCAAGAAAATGGTCACTGGCGGCAGGGCAGAAATGTGGTCACCATCGGCAGGACAGAAAAGTAATGCTTAAATAGTACTTTATTGAGACAAGAGTTCAAGAAATTAAGCAAGGTATCAGGTAGAAGCATGTTGTAACATAACGTGTTTGGTGCTGGCCAGTCCCCAGAATGACCACTACCTGACAGCCAGGCACAGCAGTAGTGATAAGGCTGATGCAAGGATAGCCCAATGGTATGGACACCAGAAGTGGGCCAGGAGCATAAACTAGTCAAATAGTCTCAAAAATAAGGGAATCTACTAAGAGAACAAAGAGTGACTTTAAATAACTATTTTTACTATTTTGCCATGATTAAGCCAGTTAGCTGGTGAAACGTGTTGGGGAGGTCAGGCATTACATTTTAATTTTGGATTTTCTTCCTCTTTTTTGTGTTACCCGCTGCAGAGGGTTTCACAAGGAAACCTTATAGGCTTCATGCCCATCAGATTAGGGACGACTGCCCAAGTAAGATGTTTTGGATTCTTTTTGCAGTTTGCAAATCACTGTATATATAGGGTTTCCCTGCTGATATACCGTATATACTCGAGTATAAGCCGAGTTTTTCAGCACAAAAAAAAGTGCTGAAAAATCCCCCCTCGGCTTATACTCGAGTCACTGTCGGCGCTCGGGCGCTGCGATGGACCGTGTGCCGACAGGGACGCTTCCGTTATATGCGACTCCTCAGGTTGCGCATATAAATGAACGCCGAGTACCGCCGACAGTGTCCAGGCGCTGCGGTGGCACGGGTGCTGTCGGCTATCTCTTCACTTGTTTGCGACTCCTCCGGAGCGCATACAAGTGACCAGATACCACTGCGGGGCAGAGAGCGAGCGCTCCGTGCTCCGCAGGGGACTCCGGGCGTCTGCGGCCGTCCGGAGTTTCCGGCACAGGCAGCATGTGTCATCACGTTGCGTGCGCAGCCTGATGACATCACGCGCCTGTGCCGAGAAGACCGAGGAGAGCGCGCGGGAGGCCGGGCAGCGAGGCGGCGGAGCGGCGAGGGAGACGGAGCAGCGGGGAGCCAGGCAAGTGGGGTTTTTTTCGTTTTAAAATGCTACCTATGCCTGCCTATAGGCCTTGCCTATTTGGGGGCGCCTATACCTGGCTATAACGGACTCTATAACCTACCTATAGCCTGCCTATAACCTACCTAGGGGGACTATACTTATAACCTACTATATACCTAACCTAGGGGGACTATGCCTGCTTATAAACTCTATAACTAGGGGGACTATGCCTGAACCTATAACTAACTAGGGGGACTATGCCTGCCTATACCCTTCCTAGGGGTGGACTATGCCTAGCCTATAACCTACCTAGGGGTGGACTATGCCTGCCTATAACCTACCTAGGGGGACTATGTGCCTAGAGCCTGCATAACCTACCTAGGGGACTATGCCTGCACTATAACATACCACTAGGGGGACTATGCTGCCTATAACCTACCTAGGGGAGCGCATATACCTGCCTATGCGCTATATGACCTATACCTGCCTATAACCTACCTAGGGGGTACCTATACCTACCTAGGGGGACTATACCTGCTACGTTACGCTATAACACGACCTATACCTGCCTATAACCTGGCCTAGAGTAGGGACCTATACCTGCCTATAACTTGCCTAGTTAGACCTATACCTGCCTATATCTTGCCTATGGGGGCAATTACCTGCCTATAGCCTGCCTATGGGGACATATAGCTTCCTATCCCTGCCTATAACGACCTATACCTGCCTATAACCTGCCTATGGGGGACATTAAACTGCCTATACCAGCCTATATCTGCCTAAGGGGGACATTAAACTGCCTATATCTGCCTATGTAATTTTATTGGTATCTATTTTTATTTTTAAAATTCACCAGTAACCGCTGCATTTTCCACCGCAGGCTTATACTCGAGTCAGTAAGCTTTCCCGGTTTTTGTGGCAAAAGTAGGTGCCTCGGCTTATACTCGGGTCGGCTTATACTCGAGTATATACGGTAATAGGTGGCGTTCCACCAGATTTGAAAATAGAAAAGGAGTTATTCTTTCAGAATTAGAAAGGGATAAAGTTATGAGACAAATTGAGAGGTTAGAAATCAGGTTTTTAAAAGTGTGTATAGAGATTAAGTGTTGTACATAATAAAAGTTAAGTTTTAGTGCTTTATAGATTGAGAACTGATAGAGTTTAAGTTTACCTATGGCAAAATAGTAAAAAAATAGGAGCATAAACTAGGAACATGGACTCCAAAGCAGGGAAGAAACATGGTCACATCAGCAAAACACTTATGTGTTCACCAGTAGCAGAGTAAGAATTTAGTCACAGACAGAAATGAAGACATGGGACTTGGGGGGTAGACACAAAACTGTAGTAAAACAATATCAAATGTGGTATCCTAAAGGGCCAGACAAAATGAGAGTCCAGGAGCAGGCTAACTCTTAACCAGGAGATGGGTAGACTTCAAACAGGGTGTCTTGAGGCAGGTTCCACAAGATACAGGAGCTAGACGGAACAGAGGTTGCTTTTGTGCTGGCACTAAATGGAAGCACTAGCTGGGTTGTTGTAGCAAACCATGATGAGCCATCAGAAACAGCAGCATAGTAACAGAGCTCAGAGTCGGGAAGAGTTAACTGGTGCTTTGCTGGTGCAGCAGCGTGTGGAAGAGAAAGAAACAGAACATAACAGTAGCTTGAATAGGCCACCAAGATCAAATGACATTCTACTAGCAAAGGAGATGTGAGGAACAATGCAATGACACCATAAAGTCAGCGCATTCTGTGCTGCTGATACGTGCAGCCTATTGATGTGACTAAAGGTAGCTTGATCTTGTTCACACAACCCCTGTCATATGTGACCCCTTTCTTGTTAAGTAAGGTAATGAGTGTGCAGGTCACTTTTTTCCCTAGCCAGGCTATTGTAGTAGTACAAGCGGTGCATGCCTGGGGGATTTCACCACCTTTGGTAACTTTCTAGGTCTAAAAAACACTGCAATTTTTGGGGCATATTCACAGCTCAATGGCTGGACTAGCCCTATTTAGAAGTCCAAGACTTCTCCCGTGCTTCACCCACACTCTGGACCTCACTGCCCCAACACATCAGACTCTCCTCCACTTTCACCAGCTTCAAAAGCAATCTGAAAACCCATTTCTTCAGGCTTGCCTATAACCTTCACTAACCCTGCTGCCACTACACCCTCCACAAACATGTCTGCCCCTCACCTCCTGTCTCTTTCCCCCTCCTTGTAGATTGTAAGCCCTCGCGGGTAGGGTCCTCTATCCCTCTGTCATGCCAATTGTCATTATCCCTTATCACTGTACTCGTTTGACTTATGTATTGTATGTAACCCCCCCGAATGTACAGCGCCCTGGAACCAATGGCGCTTTAAAATAAATAATAACAATAATAATAATTTATATGCAAATGTAGTACCAGCAACCACCCCCCTCATGCACTGAGAGTGTGTGAGTGGTTGTTTTACTGGTATTTTTGCACAATCTCCCCATGCATTATACTGTGGCTTTTCTGCATGCTGGTGTGAACAGGTATTAAACTAATGTGCAGCAGTGGGGTGTGTGAGCTGCTTCTCAGCAATTAGCTGCACCTGTGTTTTTCCCAGGTAGCGTATAGGCTAGAGCTGCCTGCTACTGGGTTCAGTCTAGTCCAGCCGCTGAGCTGTGAATATGCCCCCAAAAATTGAAGAGTTTTTTTGAGTAAGTAATGTCCCATTTTTCTGTATGTGAACTTTCTAGGTCTCCAACACCTAAAACATCATGACTGTGTACCTGTCATATGTGACCTGGTTCTTGTTAATGTAAACATACAAGTTTCCAGATTGCCCTAGAACAAAAGACAGCAGAATCCCGATCTGCTAAAAGATAAAGGAAGATGGACAGCAGTGGTATCCTTTATGGACTTGAAAAAGATCACCCAGTGAATAAATTTCGCCACCAATAGTCAAAAAGTATGATCCAAAAAAGGCGTCGGCATCATATTCACATCTTTATTTAACAAGTCCATACAACACGACTTGTTTAGAGTCAAAATGTAGCATTTTTTGTATTGTATGGACTGTATTGTTTTGGACCGTAACTTTTTACTCCTGTTCTTCTGTCATTATTTTCATGGTCTGGATTGGTATGTATGTTATGACTTATAATGCCTATTAAATGATGTTTTGTCCTTCCTAATTTAAAGGGGTTTTGCCAGGACGTGCCTTATCTGCTAAGAAGCTAATGTAAACAAGCCACGCAGAGCTAAGAGAGAGAGAGACACAGCCAGAGCACAGAGCCATGCATAAGGGATCGTGTGAAATGTTCACTCAAATAATCAAACTACAACTAGTGGATTCTGTATACAAAAGACAAAATATTTCTACCCGGTGCCTTGAAAGCTTCTTCAGCTCCTCTCTCATCAGATAACATAAGTGTGCTCTGTCAGCAAGCCCCCACAGGCCAGCAGCCTCGTGTCAGGTCATATCTAATAGAAGCTTTTAAGTAACTAAGGGCAGGTAAGGCAGCCTGTAGCTCTCTCAGGCTGCAATTTTTTTAATCACATATATTTAGAAAAGTGATTAAATACCCATTTTAGAGGATCCCACGTCAACATTACATTGTGGCAAAACCCCTTTAATGATAGTTGTGTGCAAGTCCCTGCCTCCCAAAATAGTTCTCCTCATCCCCATGGTCTGGGGCAGGTATCCTCAAACTGCGGCCCTCCAGCTGTTGGGAAACTACAACTTCCATTATTCCCACTGTTATAGATTATATAAATGCATGATGGGAGTTGTAGTTTCCCTACAGCTGGAGGGCCGCAGTTTGAGGATGCCTGGTCTGTGGCTACCCTGTTATATACTGCCTGGTCCTTGTTGGTTTTATCACTAATTATCCTGCCTCCCAGAATATAAACATACACTACTCACAAAAACTTAGGGATATTTGATTTTTGGTTGAAATTTTAGGATGAACATAAAATTTCTTTACATTTTTTTAATGAACTAAATGAGCACACATACCACGCTGATGTATATGGTTAAAAATGGTTTGACGTGACACTTGGTTGCCTCTCACCTCCCTTAAAGGGGTTGTCTCACTACAAGGATTGCTTTTTATGTTTAAGATCTTGCAAAAATATGTCACTTTGCAATATGTGTCCATTAACAGTGTCCTACCTATTCCTAGATATTCCCTCTTTGTATGGGCTGCATCAGCTCCTCAGGTCGCTATAGCTACAGACCTGTTTTATCTCTTCTGATAGGCTGCCAGCACTGGTTGCTACAGCTACAGACCAGGCTTCTACTGCAGCCTCGTAGAAGTCAGCAAACACGTCCCTGAATTCAAAATGAAACCATGAAAGCAGGACTGAGGTAAGATGAATCAATGTAGTGAGACAACCCCTTTAAATGTGCCTGGAGTTGTGCGGCATTCATCATCCGGTTCCGTAGGGCACTGATCACAATGAAGCAGTCATCAGTGTGTGATGGAGCAAAAGGACGTCCACTTCTCTTTGTCTTTCTGTTACTCTTCCAGTCTTTCTGTATCTATGTTGCAACAAGCTGATGACACTCTGTGACACTCTAAGCTCAGTGGCCACTTCCATTTCAGAAAAACTTGCTTGAAGCCCCGCAATGGTGAGGTACTGTTATTTAATTGTAAGGTGATGTCGTGGTCTCAGCTGGATGAGGAGGACTGTTTAAATCACAATTCAACCTGATCCCCTAAATTTATTCAGAGATCAAACACCTGTGGAATTTTGCCATTTTAAAGGGGTTTTTCTTACAATGTAATGTTGACGGGGATCCTCCCAAAAATGGGTAATCATCACTTTTCTAAATATAAGTGATTACAAAAATTGCAGCCTCTGAGAGCGCTACAGGCTGCCATTCCTGCTGCATAGTTACTTAAAAGCTTCTATTAGATACGACCTGACAAGCTGCTGGCCGGGCTTGCTCAGAGCACACTTCTTATATAATGAGAGGGAGCTGAAGAAGGACTATCTGCTAAGAAGCTTGTTTACATTAGCGTCTTAGCAGATAGTCCTGGCAAAACCCCTTTAAGCTTCTTGTTAGAGATCAGCAAGTTGTGCAGAAAGCACAAGAATTATTTTGTTTGTTCTGAGATGTCAACCAAATGTTAAATGTTCCTAACTTTTTGTCAGTAGTGTATATTTCTTTTTACTGCTGTAATTAGTTTCATGATCTGAAACTTCCCCTGTTATATGATGTTCGCCTCTGGTAAGGTAATGATAGTGTCCAGGTCACTGCCTCCCTAAAAATCTATATGTATACCACTTCTTTGACTTTGGTCATACTTTTGATGACTTTGGTCAGCAATGTGATGATCTGACTAGAGACTGTTCTATTTTTGACTCGCTTCATGATACATTTGCATGAAACTGTGTCCTTACTAATACGATCAGATGACTTGACAGGTTACTGCCTTCAGCAAAATCAGCACACCCTCCCTCTTCTGCTGTTATCATCCTATGGATCTGCACAGCATGAAGCTCTTTCTGTCAGATGTAGCCTGGACCTAGTTCATGTACTTGTACAAGTGTTCAAGTTTCCATCTCTTACATGATCAGTGTATCAGAAAGGGGAATATCTCTCCTTGGGGAGAACACCATATAGATGTGTGGAGTTTTGAGATTGCCTTTTTGCCCTCGACAAAGCAACTGCATATCACAAGGCATATCACATATCACAGTGGCTCAGAAAGGAAAATAGCTCTCCTTGGGGAGAGAACATATAGAAGTGTAGAATTTTGAGATTGCCTTTTTGCCCTCTACTAAGCATCTGCATATCACAAGGCATTATGGGAAAGGAGCTGAGAAGCTCAAGCGCCCTCTATCGGATGTACTCTCCCTCAGGGCTGTGGAGTCGGAGTCGTGGAGACGGAGTCGGTGGCTATTTTGTGTCACAGACGCACCTGCGACCACTGTCCCGGGTCGCAGGCGCCACCGCGTGCCCCCCGGCTCCAGCGGAGGCCCGTCCCGCACGTCGGGGTTCGGGGTCCGCTCGTGCTTCGGCCCCCTCGGCGGTACTTACCGGCGCGCTCCTGTCAGTCTGGTCCGGTCCCCAGTGCGTACTCCGCCCTAGGGGCGCGCGATGCGCCAGGGCAATTTGGAATTTTAAAGGGGCAGTGCACCGGTTAATTGGTTCATTGCCGGGGCACTGCTCCTATTTAGTCCGGCCACTATCCTGGGCCCTCGCCGGTCCTTGGTGTATATTCCCATGGTGAAAGTGTTCCAGAGCGTTCCTGTCTTGCCTTACCGTGTGTACAAACTTCCTTGGCTAACGTTTTCCCGTCTACGAACCTTGCCGCCTGCCCTGACTCCTGCTTGTCTACGTCTACCGGAACCAGAGCCGCCTGTCCCTGACCTCTGCTCCCGCGCCTTACGACCACGAGCCTGCCTGCCGTTACTGTACCTCGGCCACTCTTGGCCGTCACCGCAGGCAAGCCCGCCATTGGTAGTGACCTGGTGGAAACCGCCCCGCCGCAGCAATTACCATCCGCTTTGCGCAGGCTTCTGGTGAATACGGGTCCCCCACTTAGATACACTCCCTGGTGTGGGCTTACGCCATCGGCCTCTGCGTGGTCCAGTGGATTCACCTCCAGACCTTTACAGTTAGGGATCCGGCCATGGTATCCGCCAAGGTGCCTTGCCAGGTGATGCCGGCATCAAACACCGTCGTGGTTCAAGCAATCGCAAAACAGTATTGCGCAGCAAGCGCAGCAGCTCGCGCAAACTCTCCTCCTGGTGCAGCAGCTCATCTCCGTTCAGCAGCACTCACCGCCATCTCCAGTTGTTCCCTGCCTCAACGGTTCCTGTGGGCTCCTTAGGGGACCCAAGCTTCGGCTGTCACTCCCATCCAAGTTCAGAGCGGATGATCCGAAAACATGCAGGGGGTTGTCAACACTCAATGCTCTTGCACAGTGGACGCTGATGCGACAGTCCTGTCCAAAGTGCAAAGGTGGCTTTCGTGGTCAGCCTCCTCTCGGGAGGCCCTGGCATGGGGCTACATGCTAGGGACAGAGACGATCCAGCGGTGTGGCGGATCTACAGTGTTCCTCAGTGAGTTCCGCAATGTCTTCGAGGGAACCAGCCGTGCCTCCTCCGCGGAGCAGCCCTCCTCAGCCTAAGCCAGCGGGGACCTGTCTGTAGGACTACGGCGGTCAAATCCGTACGATTGGCTCTGAACTATCATGGAATGAGGCGCTCTGTGTGACTACTCTTCAGAGAGGGACTCTCAAGCCGAGTTAAAGACTTCTTGGCTGCTAGAGACCTCCCATTTCCTTAGCGACTTGATCCGGGTTTTTAGCGACCGCATCGACGTACGCTTCAATGAACGGGGGAGGAGGAGCTTCTGCAAGAAGTCCGTCAGCCAACTTCGCCGGTTTCCTCGACTGGCCACGGTGTTCCAGGAGGCCTCCTGCGCCACAGCCGCCAAAACACAGAGACGAGCCCATGCAGATTGATCGGGCTCGCTCTTGAGCAAGAATTGGCCCAGCGGCGGGCAAAAGAACTTGTGCCTCTACTGTGGCAGTTCAGAGCATTTTCGGGAGGAATTGCCCCTGCGCCCCAAGCCTGCGGGAAACTCCCGCCACTAGGATCTGTGGGAGAGGCATTCCTAGGTGAAACTCCTTCCTCTCCACGCCTGTTGATGCCTGTGAGGTCGTGTCGAGTTGGTATCAGTTCCAGGTTCCGGCGTTTCTGGGACTCGGGCCACCGCCGGGAACTTCATCCACCAAGCCTCTAGTGAAGCAGTTATCGGGCTTCCAGTGGTACGTTGGAGAAACCGCTTGTCATCTCATCCCATCAGCAGGGAGCTGCTCAGTGACACCATCCAGTTCGTCACCAAGCCACTGTCCTCTTCCATTGTGGGGGCACTGCATAAGAAGAAATCGCCCCTTCTATGTGTTGCTCGCTCTCATCGGCGATCCTCCTCGGGAGCTCCCTGCGCTACTGGCTCACTCCTCTATCAAGGACTGGGTCTACTGGAGAGGTGATCGTTGGTGGTCCCAGTGTAGGGGCGTCCCTGTTTGGTGGGCACCCGCCTGGTGCTTCCCTGCCTCTCGGCTTAGCCCTACAGGATCGCTGCCGGTACCGCCGAAATATCTGGATTACGCCGATGTGTTCTCTGAGAGACAAGCCGAGAGTCTGCTTCCGCATCGTCCATACGATTGTCCAAGTGACGTATTTGCCAGGTACCAGTCCTCCCGAGGCCGAGTCTACCCACTGTCGGTCCTGAGACTCAAGCATGAACCGAGTACATCAGGAGAAATTCAGGAAGGGGTTCATCCGCAAGTCCTCGTCTCCGCGGGTGCAGGGTTCTTTTCGTAAAGAAGAAGGCGGTACCTTACGGCCCTGCATTAAGACTACCGGGGGTTTGAAACCAAGATCACGGGTGGAAAAACCGTTTTTTTTTTTTTTTTTTTTCCCTTATTTTTTTTTTTTTTTTTATCCACTGCCGTTGATCACGGAACTGTTTGACCGCCTGCAGGGCGCCAAGATCTTCTTAAGCTTGGAGCTGAGACGGTGCCTACACTGGTTCTGAATCCGCCATGGGCGACAAAGGAAGACGGCCTTCAACACCAGGGACGGGCACTTTGAGTACCTGGTGATGCCTTCGGACGTTGGCCAAGCTCCCGCCGTCTTTCAGGAGCTAGTGAATGACGTCTTCAGGGACCTCCTCACCACCTGCGTGGTGGTCTAACTGATGAAATCCTGGTGTTCTCTCCTGAACTCGGACCCACCGTTGCCATGTTAGTCAGGTACTGAGATGTCTCCGGGAGGCGAACCACCTTACGCCAAGCTGGGGAAGTGCCTCTTCCATCAAGATAGCCTCCGTTTCTGGGGTATAGTCACTCGGGACCCAAGGCCTACGGCATGGATCCAGCGAAACTATCTGCTGTGTTGCAGCTGGCCAAGCCCCGTCGGTCTGCGGGCAATACAGCGATTTAGGGCTTCTGCAACTAACTATCGCCAGTTCATTCCCCACTTCTCCATGCTGGTGGCCCTGATAGTAGCCCACACAAGAAACAAGGCCAATCCAGGAGCTGGGCGGTCGAGGCGAGGAAGGCGTTCTTTCTAAGCTCAAGTCCGCGCTTCTCTACGGCCTCTATCCTTGCCCGTCCGGATTCCATGAAACTCTTCACTCTGGAGGTGATGCCTATCTGTGGGAGCCGGAGTGTTCTTACGGCAAAAAGGGACCACGGGTAAGACTGTAACGTGCGGCTCTTCTCAAGATGTTCTCTCGGCCGAGAGGAGAGAGGAATTACACGATTCGGCAGACCGGAGTACCTAGCCTAAATTGGCCCTGGAGAGTGGCATTATCTGCTGGACGGGCGCCCGTGTTCCCAATCCTTATCTATTGGACCACAAGGAACTCCAATATTGCAGACGTCTCAGCGACTTAACCCACGCCCGGCTAGGTGGTCGCTATGTCTTCTCCCGGTTCGATTTTCAGATTCCACTTCAGGCCAGCGACGAAGAATGTGAGGCTGATGCCCTTTCCGTGCCTCCGCGTGGTGGGTGAAGCTACTTCTCCTGAGCACATAATTCCTCCAGGACGCCTCATCTCGGCTGGCGCCGTGGACCTCCTGGAAGGTTCCTCCTGGAAGGACTTATGTGCGCCTTGCTCTCGCAGCGTTCGAAAATGGGGACCATTGCTCATTGGTGGCTGGTCATCCCGGCGCTCGAAGAACCTTCTGCTGATATCCCGGTTCTATTGGTGGCCAGAACTGGAAAAGGATGTTAAGGGACTTCGTTCCGTTCTTGTGACTCCTGTGCACCGCACAAGACGCCACGATCACCAAGCCGGCAGGCCTACTTCATCCATCCTTCCTTACGCAAACCCTACGCAACCCTGGACAACATTTCGATGGACTTCATAACTGACTCCCTCCGTCGTCTTTGGCAACACATGATTGGGTGATTACAAATCGCTTTTCCAAAATGGCGCATTTCGTCCCGTTGTCCGGGCTGCATCTCATCCGCCTGGCTGAGCTATGCTTCACCATTGTGGTTTCCGGCTGCATGGATCCTCAGCAAATTGTCTCGGGAACGGGGTGTTCAATTTGTCGCCAGGTTTTGCGAGCCCTGTGCAACCAACTTTTCAGGGTGAAGGCTCGACTTCTCTTCTTGGCTACCACTCGCAGACGAACGGCCAGGTGGAGAGGGTTCAACCAGGATCTTGGGATGTTACCTTCGTGCCCAAGTGGACTGGGCCAATTTGCTGCGTGGGCGGAAGTTTCTTTATAACTCTCTGGAGTCCACGGGGACCTCCCCTCCTACATCGTGTTATGGCTTGAATCCCCGCCCTCCTCTCCCTCTTGGTAACCTCCTCCGAGGTTCCGCGCGCGGGACGCACTCGGTTCAAGAATGAAGCATCTGGTTTCCCAGACCCGTCAGTCGCAGGTCGCGCGGTGTCCGGCGTCTGAGCGCATGAAGACTCAAGGGACAAGAGAAGAATCCTCTCCGGTTTTCTCTCCAGGTGAAACGGATGTGGCTCTCGTCCTAGATATGTCGGCCTAAAGATGCATTCTCACAAACTGAGGTCCCGTTTCCTTGGACCCTTTAAGGTCATAGCCGCATCAACCCGGTAGCATACAAACTTCGGCTCCCTCGTACGATGAGAATTCTCCAACGCGTTTCATGTCTCCATATTGAAACCTCTGGTCCTTACCATTTTTCCAGAAGGGCAGTCCCTCCTCCGTCTTCATGTGGCTGATGCGCCAAAGTCTTCGAGGGGTCAAGGAGAATGAGGAGAACTAGGGGAAAGCGATACTTCCTGGTGGTCTTGGAGGGCTTCGGGCCAAAGAGAGGTTCTTGGGGCCGGAGGGAGAATATCCTGAACCGCAAGCATCATCAGAGGTTTTCTTCATTCCAGAAAGAAAGGGGGGCCAAGGGGGGGGCCCAAGGGGGAGGGTATACTGTCACGGACGCCACTGCGACCAATGTCCGGGTCGCAGGTCGCCCGTGCCCCGTCCCGGCGGAGCCCGTCCCTCGTCGGGTTCGGGGTCCGCATCATGATTGGTCCCCTCCGGCGCTCAACTTACCGGCCGCGCTCCTGCTAGTCTTGTGACGGTCCCCGCATGTAGCTCCGCCCCTAGGGCGCGCCACGCGCAGCAATTTGAATTTAAAGGGGCAGTGCGCGGTAATTGGTTCATTGCCGGGACAGCTTCTATTTAGTCGGCCACTTCCTGCCGGCCCTCGTCTGGATCATTGGTGTATTTCCTGGTGAAAGTGTTCCAGGCGTTCCTGTCTTGCTTACCGTTTACTGACTACCTAGCTTACGTATTACCGTCTACGAACCAGGAACAAAAAGCCGCCTGTCGCTGACCTCCTGCCAGTCTCCGACCACGAGCCTCCTGCCTGCCGTTACTGTACCCTAGCACTCTTGGCCGCCACCGCAGGCAAGCCCCGCAGTGGTAGTGACCTGGGGGAAACCCGCCGCCAGCAAGGACCATCCGCTTGCGGGCGGGCTCTGTTGATCCGGCGTTTTTTTTCCCCCCCCCCCCCCATACCTAAGATTCCACTCCTGGATGGGGGCTTACCATTCGATGCTGGTGGTCCAGTGGATCCACCTCAGAGTCATAACATTTTGCAGGAGTCGGAGTCGTCATAAAATGGGACTGACTCCGACACCCAAATAAAAAAATATGTTGGTTCCAGTATTTGATGCAAAGAGTAAGAGGAATTGGTCCGGGCAGTGCTACTGCTCCCTATCTTCAGCCTTATCACATTGAGGAGTGTAATTGATGACAGGAGCAGGCAAAGGCTGCCCAGGGGGAAAAGATTATGTACCCATAGCAAACAGATTTCAGCACATTTTTCACCTGTTTTCAAAGAAAGTAGAAGAGTTTAACCATTCATTCAAAAACAGACTGTTGTGGCTGAGGCAATTCCTTTATACCCTGACATTGTTAGAGATGTTTCCCCTGTGGTCACCACTTTGCGCCCAACCCAAGTTAGTTGTAGAGAGGGCCGTTCTCTAGCCTGGAAATAATGAGATCAGATGTGAGGTCATGTATGCAGGATCTGATGGAGCAATAATATTTCTCAGAACAAATTCAAGACTCCAACAAATGTTCCTGCAGGGTTTTGCATATTTACAATTTTTTTGTGTCCTAAAGTCATATCCAATAAATATATATTTTACACTGACAAGCAAAAGGGTAACATGTCTATGAAATTGTGACTTTCAGGCTCCATATCTCACATCCACTACAGCTTTGTACATGAGGCTACAGTAATTTTATATACAGTCATCTACATATCTTATACATAAATTTGGACTTGCAAGTATTTAGCATCTGCTTAGTTACAGTTTTGCTCCTAAAAATCAAAGTGTTAATTTTTATTATTTTGTTAGTATTTGGTAATCCACCTTTGGTTTTCAATACTGCCTGAATCCTTCTGGGCTCTGGATCAGATTCAAGCACATCTTGACCAAAATCTGATCCCAGATCTCTTCTACACATTCCCAATGTTGGTGCAGACTGGACTTGGATACAAATACAGCTTTTACTTCAGCTCTACCCACAAGTGTTTAAAAGATCAAAACATTGTTACCCTTTGCTTGTCAGTGTCTGTTCTACCTAAATAGCTTGATTATTGTATCATAAGGTGATAAACAGCCTGATGTTACATTTTACTACAGTAAAGTTATCACTTAAACATGCGCGTGTATGAGGGAGTCAGGAGTCGGAGGTTTGGGAAATTGAGGAGTCGGAGTCGGGGCTTCGGCTTGCCGACTCCACAGCCCTGCTCTCCCTAAGGAGAGATGTTCCCCTTTCTGAGCCACCCAGCCAGCCAGTATCGCTCTGCTCTGCGCTGATGAGGGGCAAAACCTCGAAACAGCACTGTATGCAAATGAGTGATACTGTCTTGGCTAATATCCCTTTTGGTTTCTCAAGACTCAGTGGGTCAAAAGCAAATTGAGGATTTGCTACATCCAATAGAGGGCACTTGAGCTTCCCAGCTCCTTTCCCATAATGCCTTGTGATGATCAGTGTATGTGATTTCTGCTGCTATCATGAGACGCTGTAACACACAGCCCTCTTCTCAATCAGATAAGTAGACAGGTCACTGCCTCCCACAATATCAGAACACTCTTCTGCAACTGTTATCATTCTCTTGATACTGACATTGATCTCTGTGCGCCACCCTAGCATATATTACCACTTCTGCTGCTGCTATCATCATTCCTATAATCTGACACTGCCAAGTTCTCCATAATCTAATTACAAATATGTCCAGGTCACTGTCTCCCAGAATTCAGTTCAAATTACTAACCCTGACCTACAAGGCTCTCCATAACCTCTCCCCTCCATACATCTCTGCCCTAATTTCCAGATACCTCCCCTCACGCAATCTCCGCTCCTCACAGGACCTTCTCCTCTGCTCCCCTCTCATCAGCTCCTCACACAACCGTCTCCAAGACTTCTCCCGTGCTTCCCCCACACTCTGGAACTCTTTAACACAAAACATCAGACTCTCCCCCCCTCTCACCAGTTTCAAAAGCAACCTGAAAACCCATCTCTTCAGGATAGCCTACAACCCACACTAACCCCACCACCACTACACCGGCCCGCAAGCATGTCTGCCCCACACCTTCTGTCTCTCCCCTTCTTCCTTGTAGATTGTAAGCCCTCGCGGGCAGGGTCCTCTTTCCTCTCTGTTTTAGTTACTAGTCATTTTTGTCACCATTGTATTTGTTCAATATTTGTTATGTATGTAATTCCCCTTAAATGTACAGCGCCCTGGAATCAATGGCGCTCTAAAATAAATAATAATAATAATAATAAGTTCAGCATCTCCTCCTCCTCCGCCGGCGTTATCATCATTCTCTCCTATTTTGTAGTTTTGATTGATTTTCGGGAAGACAATGTCCTCCCCATAGTAGGCCTGTCCTGCAGCTGCATGTCCTGAAGAAATGACTTCACATTGTGTTTTTATTGGAGATTATGTGTGGAGCCGTCATGATGAAAAGTTTAATACTGATATTTTATGGTATAGTGAAACAGATGGACTGACGGTCTACGGATTGTACTAAATCAGAAGGGAGGAAATAAGAACGTCTGCTCTCAGGCTATTTGTTATCAGACTTTACTCACAGTATAGAAGACACCAGAGACATGAATGAGATATTAGCAGCCAGCGAAGCAATAGATGATTTTCCCAGAAGAAAAATGTTGTTTTATCATCCATTAAAGGGGCAGCTACATGAAGGAAAAATGTAGTCGTATCTCAGCAGAACACTGAATGGTGCAGCAGAGGAAGATGAGACCTCTTAGTGTTCTTATCTACCAAAAAGACATACAACCTGCTGGAGTCATGTTCTCATTGACACCAGACATTGGGTGAGGACCTTACAATTCAATAAACATAAACAATTTCACCCACAAATCATGAACAGCTGAGGGTGCCCATAGATTCTCCCATCCATTAAAGGTGCTTTCTCACAGAAAGGACTCATTTTAACCATGTAGACAAATGTAAATGAAAATTATTATCCAATGCATTGCTGTTCTGATTTTGCTTGGTTTCAGAGATAGTACACAAGCTTCACTAGGTGACCGACCACTTGTCTCTACTCTAAGGCTATGTTCACACGGCTTATATTTGGACGTATTTCATTCCGTAATTACGCGCCGGAGTGCGCAAATAACGGCTGGAATACGTCCAAATCATTACGGTAATCCACATAGAGAACTATGGATTACGTCTCCTCTCCCTGCTCGGCGAATCCAACGGGCGGGGAGATAATTGACATGTGAATTACCAGCGGCGTATACGCGCCGCTGGTAATGCAAGTCTGCCGGCTACACGGCGTAATTGCGGGGCATAATTACGCCCTGCAAATACACCGTGTGAACCTAGCCTAAGGGGGACATGTCTGAAAACTGTCTTGGTCTAAGACTTTTCTTGTTCCCCATAGCAACCAATCAGCGTTCCCCTGAGAAAAGGAAAGGGGAGCTCTGATTGGTTGCTATGGGGAACAAGAAAAGTCTTAGACCAAGACAGTTTTCAAACATGTCCCCCTAAATGATCCAGCTGCTGGGGCCCGACCATGGTGACATCACTTCCTGATGTGTGTTATCTCCAGCACAGAAGCTTGTTGATCTGTGTTACTGACAAACTTTAACTCTTTTGCAGCTCTGTAGCCTTCTGCTTTACTGTTTCCATTAGCAATGTTGCTCTAATACAGTGTTTCTCAACTCCAGTCCTCAAGACCCACCAACAGGCAAAGTTTTCAGGATTTCCTCAGTATTGCACAGGTGATATAGTTAGTGTCAGTGTATTCTGCACAGGTGATATAATTACTGTCAGTGCATTCTCCACAGGTGATATAATTGCTGCCAGTGCATTCAGTGTGAGATCCTGAAAACATGACCTGTTGGTGGGTCTTGAGGACTGGAGTTGAGAAACCCTGCTCTAATAGGCTTAGCTTGGAATAGCAGAGGTCATATTCCATCCACTGCTGTAGAACCACCCACAGCCTGAACAGGAAGTGTGAGCCTGAAGCTGGCTGTGAAGAGCAGGCTCTGTGAAGCAGCATGGTGAGAACATCCCTTTAAGGGGCCACCTGAAACTCCTGAAAATAATCCATCTCAGAAATGGAGTCAGCCATTCAGGATGGAGTCCGGAATTATAACGCTATGTAAACTCTTTCCGTTCTTGAACGCTCGGCCTTCATTACTTACAAGTACTTTTTTACTACTTTCAGAAATCCAAAATTTCCACTTATGAGAAGATGTGGGCGTTTATGAGCAGTAGGCAGCAGACAGCACTGGTGAAGAATAATGATGAGGGCATTCAGCGGGTTCTTACCACAGATTACGCATTGCTCATGGAGTCCACCAGTATTGAATACGTCACACAACGGAACTGCAACCTTACCCAAATTGGAGGGCTCATTGACTCCAAAGGTTATGGAGTTGGCACACCTATTGGTAAGTTACCCAAAGAGACCCTATGGCCTATTCGCATATGTTGTGGACCTAGTCACAGACTTGTGTCATTCCATCCACATTATATGATAGGCAGATTGTTTAGAAGACTTTTCTTCACCAAGTCAAAGATGCAGTTTGCTACATATGCCCTACACCCATGATGCACCAAGGTGGCTTGTTGTTATCTCTTCTGCAACTCACCAGACAGGGTACATGCTCCACCATCTCATCCCTCAACCTCACTCGTGTGAAGAAGTGGTAGGTCCATCTTTGTAATACATGAAAAAACTTTGAGATTCTTGGTTCACATATTTTTGATCAAAAAAAATGCTTAAGCTGCCCACGAAACCTTACAACATGATCTCAGGTCGGGCAGTCCTACGCTATCTTTACCTCTCAATAGAGCCAAATCCATGCCTCTCACTGGGTCAACCGACCTCCATTATCCAGAGAGAAAAAAATAAAAAAACACCAAATCTGCAAGCTGCACTCTTATAACAGCCTGTGAAAGTGGGCATGGTGCAGGAAACCAAAATGGAGGCACCCCTTCCTCCCCATATAGATTAAAAACAATATACGCCAAATACACGTATGGTTCTGCAAAAAACGATTTCTGAAAAAACAATATGCAAACTGGGTGCCACTGGCAGGGTTGCGGCACATATATATATATATATATATATAATATAATAGTAATATATATTCTTAATACACACGCCACACTACCAGCGGCACACAACGCAAAAAGGGCAATACATTACATGGAAATCCCTAAAGAAGCATTTATGCCATCTATCATACAGAAAAACTTTGAGATTCTTGGTTCACATATTTTGATCAAAAAATGCTTAAGCTGCCCACGAACTTACAACTTGATCACAGGTCGGGCTGTCCTACGCTATCTTTACCTCTCAATAGAGCCAAATCCAGGCCTCTCACTGGGTCAACCGACCTCCATTATCCAGAGAGAAAGAAAATAAAAAAACGCCAGACCTGTAAGCTGCACTCTTATGACAGCCTGTGAAAGTGGGCGTGGTGCAGAAAACCAAAATGGAGGCACCCCTTCCTCCCCCTATATTAAAACCAAGACCCCCCCCCGGTCGTAATCGGGAAAGCGCATGTGAGGGAGATGTAGGAAACAGGTGGTGGACGGGAGCACGCAGGGGGACGAGAGAGAGAGATAGATATATATATATATAGAGAGAGAGAGAGGTAGAGGTAGAGATGCACGTACGTGTGCTGGGTTTGTCACTGACAGCAATTAGTGGTAGAGGCGCGACGTATGCGTGCGTGGTTTGTCACTAACAGCCATCAGAGGTCCTGCAGCAGAGCGAGATCTTGTGCAGCCCCATGTAAACACAAACAGATAAAGCGTATAGTTTTGTTCTGCAGATCTGTAGAGGTCAGAGGTGTAATAATCTGCAGGATATATCACTGTGTGTGAGAGAGAGACAGAAAAAAAAAAATCACCCATCTTTCCCAAAGTCCTGAATGTCAAATGCCCATTCTAATTACAAAGTATGTAGAGAGAGCGAGAAGTGTAGATATACACTATGGAGTCACACTTAGCTTTTTACTTCCAGCGATAGCTGAGAACCTTTCCCTCCCTCCCGCTCACACAGAATGAATTCTCACGTGCACACTTTGTGTCTGCAGAGAGAGAAGATACTCCCTGCTGGGAGGAGAAACACGCCCCTCCATTTCATAAGCTCTGCTTAGCAACTAGTATAAACGGCTGCCAAATGGTGAAACGAGAAAACCCTTTTGACTGTAAGCCTAACCCTGAGTTGTGGTTAAGGTTTGTTACTGATCTGCAGTTCTTAACTTATCAGTCCCCGTCACCTCCATTCCCTGTTGCCTTTTTGGCCTACAATGCTGGCATTCAGGGATCAACTTTCAACGCCACTTCCAGTCCAACATCCCTTTAGAATACCCTACTGTGATCTTAAAGTGGAAGAGAATTGAGACTGGTCATCAGAGGTGATGTGAATCGGTAATTTAGACCCTAGAGACAAGTTAAAAGCCCTTACTCCTACTTACGGTTTGGCTTATGGTTACAGTTGATTTTTTTTCCAATTTTCACCAAAAATCTATTTGGCAGACCCAAGCTGGAGCACTCAGATTCAGGTTAAATTTGACTTTGAGTAAAAAAGTAGTGCAACAGTACTAGACAATCACCCAAACATATTTGAACCAGGGCTAAGAAAATACTGAAACACTGCAAGAGTTTCACTTTACAGCTATGACCCATAAGCCTTTGAAATATTCAGATACCCAGTGGAGTGTAAAAGGCGAGTAAATCTTCACACGTCGACAAGGTGCCTCTCCCCAACGAGATACATTGCCCCAAATGAGCCACACTCAGCGCCTCTCATCTAGCCAGCCTGTAAGCTCTGTCCTGCACTGATGAGGGGCAACACCCTGAAATAGCTGTATACAGGTGAGATAAACTGACTTGGCATGAATCCTTTTCATTTTCCAAGCTTATAGGGAACCTGTCACATAGGTTATCCCCCCCTTGCAGAGGACATCACAAGCTAATGTCAGACCTGCTGTTTCCAGCACTGTGTCCCTTATTCTGTAAGAGGCTGTAGTTTTAGAGCATTTACCCCTCAAATCTTATTCATGAGCAGGTATTAGCCCCGCCCACCAAATGTTAGCCCTGCCCACTGACAGTTATTCACATGTTTCTACCTATTCAAAGTTATAGGTTTATCAGTTGAGGTGGACAGGGCTAGCCTCAGGTGGGTGGGGTTTAAAAAAATGACTCTTTAAATGACTCTTTTCTGGCTGAAAACTGCAGATTTGAGCATTAAATACACGAAAACTACAGAATCTTACAGAATAAGGGACACAGCGCTGGAAACAGCAGGTCTGACACTAGCTTGTGCTGTCCTCAGCAAGGGGGGCATAATCTATGTGACAGGTTCCCTTTAAGTGAGTCACATGTGACTTGAGGCTTGGTATATCCATTAGATGGCGCTGGAGAGTTGAGCTCCCTTCCTTTAAGTCTTTGAAATGAACAAACAGAGCAGTCCATGAAACAGAAAAAGGGTACTAAGGGTGACATGTATGATTTTTGGTGTTATGATGCCAATTTTTATGTGCATTATATTAGTGTAGAATGTGCCTGATTTATGAACCTGCTCTACTGCAGGTCATAAATCAGGTGCATTCTAGTGCATAAACGTCAATTCTGGCTCAGGTAAACCACTTTGAAAGTGGTTTACCTGTTCCAGCAGTAATGCGCCTGGAATTGGCGTAACTAAGCTATAAATCTATAGCTTCATACGTTTCTAGTGTGCCCCGCCTCCCGCCCATCCCTCCCCCCACAAAAAAAAAAATCAGGCGCATCACAAAGTGCAGCGAACACTCTGTAATGTGCCTGATATTGGCTAAAACTATTGCGAACGGGGCTGCGCTAGATGTCGGGCTGAAAAGACGCCAGACTTCTGGCACAGCCCCATTCATACATGTCGCCCTAAATCTCCAGATCCATTTTCCGTGCAGCTGAATGTTCTCTATTGTTCCCTGCTGTCAGTTATTTTGATTGGAGAGGACACTTACTGTATTGATCTTCAATAGCATCACTGATGGAACAATGCCCTCTACAATCTTATACACTTTGTTGTGTAAGGTAAGTAAATCTTAGCTGCTTTTTTCCAGAAACAGCACCTCTCTCCTCCACAGGCTGCGAGTGGTATTTCATTGCAGCTCCATTCAAGTAAATGGGGCCAAGCAACAATACCATTCATAACCCATAGACAAGAATGGATCCATTTTCATAATGTCAGGCCATTTAGTGCCTTTTAGTGGCTCTGTAAATGATAAATTCCGCTCTGCTGTATTCGTATGTCAATGCAGTCAAGACGGCACAGGCTCACTTGTCACTTTATGTGTTGCCCATTGTGTTATATTACATTATATGGGCACAAGTGAAATACATACAGCCTATCCGGTCACTTAACGACAAGGAATAAATATAAAGTTCCCTTGCTATTGTGATATTCATATATTCTCGCTGCCAATGTTGAGAAAATTATTGTTTTCTGCAGCCATAAAACTCTCTTTTTGCTCTGGGAATGGCAATGACTTATCCTTGCTGGACCCTGAACACTTTTTGCAAATGTATAAATTATGATCTATTTTAACGTAATAAACCGTTTCTGGGAAGTGTTGTGAGAAAATGCTAATACAAGTGACAGGCGCACAATGACAAATAGATTTATACACTTGGACAAACAGAAGAAATAAAGAGCGGCAGAACATGATTGATGATGGGGGAGAAACTGTGACCAGAGCAGCAAAATTGATTAGTGCATATTGTTAACATCTTCAAACCCATAGATTGTTGTGATTTCTAGGTTAGTACCCTGTTTCCTCGAAAATAAGACATCCCCCAAAAATAAGACAGTGCATTTTTTTATGCAATTCATAGTTTGGCTGCTTATGCTGATGTTTGTGATGAAATCACTACAGTATATTAATACATGTGAATTCTTGTTCATGGAAAAATAAGACAACCCCTAAAAATAAGTCTTAGCTCATCTTTAGGAGCAAAAAATTTATATAAGACACTGTCTTAATTTTGGGGAAAAAGGGTAGTTATTAGATTATTTACTATAGTGCTTATTCCCCTATATGTCTCTATACTTACTATTTTGCCATAGGCAAACTCTATCAGTTCTCTATCTATAAAACACTAAAACGTAACTTTTATTATGTATAACACTTAACCTCTATACACACTATTTAAAAACCTGATTTCTAACCTCACCATTTATCCCTTTCTACTTCTGAAGGAAGGAATAGCTCCTTTTCTATTATCAAGTCTGGAACACCACCTATTAACAGGAAAGTCTTATATATACAGCAATTTACTAACTCCAGTAAGGGATCCAAAGCCTCCTACTTGGGCAGTCGTCCCTAATCTGATGGATGCAAAACAAAGAAGGCCGCCGTGTGACACCCTCTGCAGCAAGTGACACTTGTAGACAGAGGTGAGAAATCACAATTTAAAACGTCATGTATGACCTCCCCAACATGTTTCACCGGCTAAACTGGCTTCCCTCTCTGTTCTCGTGCGGGGTTCCCATTTTTTGGAGACTATTATTCCCCTATGTGGACCCCCTCCCATGTCATCCTGCTTATGGTGTGGTGGCGTGACTTAGGGAAATATTGCTTACAACACATAGCCCCAATTGGACCCTCATTAATAAAAGGGTGTACAGACCACCAGCAAACACTATTTGCCAAAAAGCAAGCTTAACTCATTTGTCCCAATGCTACCAATTCTCTATTAAGGGTATATTCACACGGCGTTTGTTAAATATGTATTTGGGCGCGTTCTATGTACCGAAAATCAGACCCCAATACGTATTTAACAATGTTCAAGTGTGATTACATCGATTTCAATGTAAAATATGCATCGTCGTTTAGATGATAGCGGCTTTTCATACGTTTTTGCATTGCGTTAAATGGATGCGTTCAAAGAATTGACATCATTGCATTGAAAAGGCAATAGAAACTATAGGGATACGTTTCTGCAGTCCAGAAAATGTACCCAAATACGTACCACACTTTGTTGTACATTTTTGGATGCGTTTGACGCAATACGTTTTATGTATTGCAAAACGTATCCAAGATGCCGTCTGCACATACCCTACGGCCGCACGGCAGTTATAAAATGTATTTTATCATCTTTTGAATGGCTTTTGGGGACAGTTCTGTCTATGGTTTGTGAATTCAACTGTTCCCCTTAACCTTTGAATAGCACACTATCCGCAGGAAAACCGGACAGAAGATTATGCATGTTCAGAGTTTTTCGGAATGTCGGCGGTGTGAAAATCCGTCCAGTAGAAAAACGTGCAGTGCAGACTACTGGCCAGATTTTCTATTGACATCTACAGGGATGGTTGACAGTCGGTTTTCAGATGGTTTTCAAATCCAAAAAAATGTCTAAAAAAACAACTGAAAACCCTGCCGTGTGGATGTACCCTAAAATGTCACTTTTATTTGTTAGATACTAAAATATCCAACCATACCCTAAGCTAATAAAAAATTCCTACTTGTTTCGTCAGCATAGCCCCTAAACCTCTGATAGCGCCACATATAGTGGTAAAACATGTTGGGGGGTGGTGTACAACTGCATATTTTTAATTATAGCACTATCCCAATGATGGAAATTGGATATTTTCAATATTGTAGTATTTTATGCATTGTGCCCTCCTCCTGATCTAATGCATGACGGGGTCTTTGAGCATGCATTATACACTCACCTATAAGAGCCAATCAGTAGCTTGTAAAGCTGGCATATGTTGGTGTGATCTCAACAGTGAAGTGGGATAAATCTATCTGTCTAGTAATCACTCTTCCTGGTGGTGCAATTCTATGATATAGAATGAAAATAGATATTTGGTAGCAGATGCATTGTATTACGAAGGATTTATGATGTTGTTTAACTTGATGGTTCACTCCTAGTAGACTTATAGAAGAAAGGAGGGGGTCTGTAAAAAAGAGGTGTGTCCTATACAAAGAGGTGTGTCCTATACACAGAGGTGTGTCCTATAAAAAGAGGTGTGTTATAAAAAAGAGGTGTGTCATAAAAAGATGTGTGTCCTATAAAAAGAGGTGTGTCATATAAAAAGAGGGGTGTCCTATAAAAAGAGGTGTGTCATATAAAAAGAGGTGTGTCCTATAAAAAGAGGTGTGACCTATAAAAATAAAGGGCCACATGTATGAAACTTTTTGGTCTAAAACTCACTTTTTTGCCCATAGGTTTCTATGAGGAAAAAAGTGAGTTTAGGCCAAAACCGTTTCATACATGTGGCCCAATGACACTATTTAACCCAAGGTAGTTGGCTGGTAATATTGGAATATCTAGTCCAAATTGCCAGGGACAACAAAATACCATAATTCCAATCTTAATATGACTTCAAAGAGACTCTAACTAAAGACCTAAAACTCAACTTTTAGTAAAGACCTAAATAAATGTAAAACCTACAGATCGTGCGGCAGTGACATTGCTATTCTGAAAAGAGACATTGTTCAGGATTGGGTCTGAGCTATAGAGTATATCTGCAGTATATAGCCCTAGAAGAAGCTGACTAACACGTCTAATGTCTTGCTTTTATGCCTAACCCCTTAGGATGCTGAACTTGCAGCAAAACGTATCAGGGAGCATTGTTAATATCTTTAAATTAGCTGTGTTAGGTAGCATCTCCTAGGGCTGTATACTGCAGATATACCTCCTAGCTCAGATCCAGTCCTGAACAATGTCACTCTTCAGAATAGCAATGTCACTGCCGCACATTCTGTAGCTTTTAACTTTATTTAGGTCTATATCAAAAGTCAAGTCATATTAGAGGGATGAATGGTTGGGCCTTTATGTATTTCCATTACCCGCCCTACTACTCTCATTATTGTATTTACATAATGCAGTTGAAAAAATACATATGTCTTTCAAGTTAAACCAAGGGTCATCATACCCATAAGGCTAGCATAACCCTACAATTCTGTGACTTCTACCACTCATATCCCTCTAGGTTCTCCATACAGGGATAAAATCACCATCGCCATTCTCCAACTACAAGAGGAAGGGAAATTACATATGATGAAGGAGAAGTGGTGGAGGGGGAACGGTTGCCCAGAAGAGGACAGCAAAGAAGCCAGCGCCTTAGGAGTGGAGAACATTGGGGGCATCTTCATAGTGCTCGCTGCAGGGCTCGTTCTATCAGTCTTTGTGGCCATTGGAGAATTCATCTACAAATCCAGGAAAAATAGTGATATAGAACAGGTGAGATTTTTATGTCTGACAAACATTAGCGGGATATTGTGACCTAGCGTTTTCTATTTGTAGGGTGGGAAATGTACCGGGATCTGACATTATTATGCCTTTCATAGTTAAAGAGGTTTTGCCACGATGTAATGTTGATGTGGGATCCTCCAAAATGGCTATTTAATCACTTTTCTAAATATATGTGATTACAAAAAGTGAAGCCTCTGAGAGCTACAACATTGCTCAGTCCCTCTTAGTTTCCTGAGAGTTTACATTAGACACGACCAGGACACTGACAGGAGCTGATCTGGCCGCACTTGCGTTGTCTGCACTTCTTAACTGATGTCAGGGAACATGAACCAGCTTTGGAGGGATTGGGGAGAAAAGTGCAGTGTATGAGATTGTCTGCTGTATAGAGAATCCATTGGTTGTAATGTAATTATTTGAGTAAACATTGCAGATGCTCCCAGCTTCCTGGCTCTGCACACCCTCCCCCCCATGACGCTGTATTCTAATATTATCTTCTCTCCTGAGCAGATAAGAGGTAAGGAACTCACTTCTTGGCAAAACCCCTTTAATTTATACTGTTGATCAGATGAAATCCAATGCCATCCATCACTAGGCTAGGGCAACTTGCTGACAGTGGCCAAATTTACCTTGAAGCTCACAATAGGGACTCCACTTGGAAAGCATTGAGTAGCACTAAAAAGGCTTTGTAATCATATCATAACGGTTGAGAGAGATTACATTTTGGTACAACTTTTCATGGTTGATGGTTGACAAGCCAAAGGCTTCCCATAGATAGGAATGACAGTTGTGTTATTTCATGTAAATTCATATGAGCTAGAAGTTCAGGATATAACAAGGAAAAAATGGCAGGTGACTTGCTTTATGGCACACTGTATAAGTGAACATCCACACGGCATCGTTTTCCGTCAGTTTTTCAGATGGTTTTCGGATTTGAAAACACAACACATTTGTAACACAATTTTTTTCTTGGCACAAAACAGTAAGAAAAGCAATTTTGGCTTTCCCCACTTAGGGTGCTTTTTACACGGTGCGTTTTTGGTGCATTTTTGATGCGTTTTTTTAATGCGTTTTTTTGTGCAGGAAGGCACAGCAATTAATGCTGTACATTGCTGCACAAAAATCGTGGTAATTACCGCAATTTTACCACGAATTTACCGCGCTTTTTGTGCAGCAGTGTACAGCATTAATTGCTGTGCCTTCCTGCACAGAAAATGCATTGAAAAAACGCATCAAAAATGCACCAAAAACGCACTGTGTGAAAGCACCCTTATGGCTCATTATGGAAATGTTCTTCTTCTGAAGCAGTTCTACTAGAAGAAAATTTGTTGCAACATGCAGGCACCATACACCATCAGATAGATGTGTACTACTCTATCATGTGGGCTTCTAGGGACTCCATGTGACACTGTATAATCACCCCTATGGCACACTGACGTTGCCCCTTTTGTCCTTCAGAACTTCAATTCATCGTCATAGATTCCAAAGGTTGTTGCCACTGATGTAATGGTACGGGCCGAGTCCAAGAAAATATCCTACAAGATGAACACACAAGCTGAACGTGATACAAGCTAGGATGGATCCATTTTCATGTATGTTGGCCATTTTACTGACCCTACCTTTCCTAATGTTCTTCATGATATCCGAGATCCATCAGAAGGAAACGCCAAACTTCAACTGTCGAATTTCGATGGCGGGCTAATTAATTTTGTCTTATGAGGGTAGAGCACCTGGGCTTCTGGCTGTGAGAATGTCTTCGAACGTACTGGGGGGACTTCATGCACCTGTGTATAATGCTATTTGAGTTTATTTTTATAACCATTTCCAAATGTTTAAAAACTTAGCCCACGGGATGGACATTTTTTCTTTTTTCAACCGTTCTCTTTTAAAACCCCTAGAGAGGGTAAAACCCAGGAACAGCATTTTGATACCATCGAGCCTTCAACAATGGCCCCTTAAAGGTATCATTTCACACGCGTAATTGTGCTCGGTTAACCAGTATTTGCACCATGTCTACATGAATTTGGGAGTTGCCGCCAGTGATTGCTGATAAAATAAGTGTAACGAGCAGGGCAGTGCCATAAATCGCCGGTGAGTGTATTCCCTATGAACATGACTTCTTTTTTAAATTTCCCCTCAGATTCAATAACCCTTCCTAAGTGGAAGGCTTCAGAGCTTGCTACTTATTGAAGGCTCGTGGGAGTCCAAGAAGACTGAAGAGTTTAGGAAATTAAAAGAAAAATTTTTTTTTTAAAGTTTTTAAACTTCCATTTTTTAACCCCATCCCCCAAAATTTTTGCCAATTTCCCAATGAACCATACCTCAAGGGGTAAAACCAGAACCCCAAAAATTTCCCGTAAAAAAGGCTTAAAAGTTTTTTTACAGTGCGGGGTTTTGGAACCTGGTGTCTGAGAATCTTTAAGACAAAGGGCTTTCCACACTCAGATGATAATAAAAAATTTAGTTTATTTTAAACCTTTAAAAAAAATTTTGTCTTTTTTTCAACCGTACTTAATTAATAAAAGAAACCGGCACACATTGATGCTTTTTCGGCCCAAAGGGCCCTTTTATTTCCCCCGGGCAAATTTGTGCGCATCATTAGCACCGCAAAACCCGGGGTGATTTGGGATTGCCTGACCAGCACGTACCCCAAAGCAAGGGGCACCCAAAAACGCGGGGTTACTCGCCGCAAATAATTGACATTTCACTTATCTCCCCGCTCGTACAATACGATCGGGGGACGAGGCGTAATCCATAGTTCTTAGAAGTAACAGTATAAACAAAGACATGGATCCATTCCTAAATACTGAGACTGCGTAACAGCTGACAATTAATTCTTAATGAGTCTCATGTTATCCGGTGGATCAGTTTCTTTGTTTATACCATTGTGTTTAAGAGCCCATTGTGAGGCTTGAAACGTGTCAGTATGTGTCTGTGTTTCTTTTGCAGCGTTTTTAACTTTTTTAGTGAGATAAAATAAACTCAAGCTTGATTATACAACTGCGTACTAGAAGTTCCTACTTGTTCATCATGAAGAGAGTACTTAGTTTTTACTATGACAGTAGCACAAATAACCCTGCATGTGCCATTACATTTAGCATTTTATTACTTTGATTAGCTGTGCATGATTTTATGGATATTTTTCATGTGTAACATTGACTTCCATTGCTTTTGTTGCATCATTATTCTGAATTCATTTTGCTAGAATTATATCATTGCCATTATTATTATTCTTATTATTTCTGCATGTTTTTTTCTTCCATTCCTTTTGCATGCAAAGGCCTTTTGTTTCTTTTATGGGCTGCAATGTAAACCCACTCACCCATCCAACTCAACTTCGGGGACCACTCTATCCACGGAATTAGATTGTGGCAAGTTGCTTCGGGAGGAGAGAGGAATACGAACACAACCCTCTATACATACAGTATAATGTACATAAAAGGTGTGTCCCAAGATCCATGCAAGTGTTCAGTTTTATTTCTATCAAGAATCCAGTTGATTATAATGGTCGAGCAGTCTGAATGCATAATGAATATGCAACCAATGTAAGAAAAGTCTTGGCAATATGACTAATTCACTGTGCAAGAGTGCAAGCAGGTAGTGTCTATGAATCACACTCCAATAGAGTATAACCTTGACTTGTAATCAGGACTGGTCTTTGGGGAAGAGGGGAATAATTCAAAGGAATAGTCATTTTGATTGTACCTTAAAGGGGTTGTCTCATCTCAAAGTTTCATAAGATGCATGAATTAAATAATGCTGCTTTGCTCTGTCACTTCCTGGTCAAGCTGTCTGTAATTAGCATATGAGCTCTGTATATTCAGACTACTCTGTTTATTAGTCTAGATTAAATAAATTACCCTCTCTGAGATACAGAGAAGCTTCTGAGCTAAAGTAAACAGTAGAGTATTAGTGTCTTTTGTCTGAAAGATCAGATAACACACAAGCTCTCACTGCTGACCTTGACCTGTGTGATGATGTCACTCCCTGCTAGCAGATAGAGCAAACAGAAGGAGAGAAGGAATACACAGGTCGGTCACTTGGGAAACCAGAGAGAGCACAGAAGGTGATAAAATCATTTGTAGCTCCTGAACAAAAAAAGATGAACAAAGCAATATATTTGGAAAACTCTTCATTAGTGTTCCCTACATTTTGAAAGCTATTCTTTGTAGTGAGACAACTCCTTTAAGCTTGTACCCCAATCTCATGCTTGATGGCTATGGAAAGGCAATTGTTTAGGATGAAGCTATATTACTTAGTTTATTGGTTCGGGAGGGTTATTTAGGCATTTCTGTATATGGTAGGGGCATTTGCACATCAAAGTAATATTCAGGACCTATATAGTACACCATAAGGGGAAAGGGCTTTAACAGCACCATCCAGCAGAAGACCAGCACTGCCAGCAATGCTTGTGTCACCTGGCTTCCTACTCAGATAGCCTTGCACAGATCTTCAACTTTGGCCTACTGATTTGCTCCAGAAGCTTCATAGGGTGACAGTGGCTTAATATGTTTGCGTCTACAGAAATATTTTCTACATAGAAGGTGTCATATTTGCTGGAGCTTCTCTGCAGTCCGTGGGCTTCCTCCATTAACTCAGTCCCTCTCGGTTTTATTCTTCCTAATAAACCAACCAGTGAACGTGCACAATTCCCATCTATCTTATATCATTTCTCAGCTCAGTGTAAAAAAATTCTTAATGTGGATCAATCTGAAAAAGCAAATGGAAAGGTTGTGTTGATCTGTGAAAGGTCACGTGTAATTGCTGCACATGGTACAATCGTCTGCAGGTGCAGTGCCCACATCTAAGTGCTGGTTCCTTGTTAGAAAGATCCAGCGCATTTATCATCTCCGCAGCTGTGAAAGCTTCCTGTGTAGAATAAGAGATAAGTGAATCTCCTGAGGCGTCGCTGACCAAACGCTCTTAACCTCTTCACGATCTCAAAGTTTTTGACTGTTCAAGACCGGAGCAAAATTTCATCTTTTACAATTGCTCCATTCTGAATCTGAATGTTTTTTGGTCTACACCAAGCTTTTTTTTTCTTTCTTTTTTTTGGGACTTTTTTGGTTTTTGTATGATAACTTGTTGGAAATTTTTCAAGTCCTCTAGAATAAAATGAGTAAAAGAAAAATGTATACCGTACTTTTCCTGCTGCTGAGAAGGTCGGCCCTGTCCAATCCCCCCTTGCCGTCTAAGCGGGCCAGCATTGGTGGTGATTCATTCTAAAAAGAGGCCCTTCATTCTCCAAGTTTCACTCACTCACATTTTACTGCACAATTCAATAGGATCTCACTATATGTATTAAAAATACAAGTTAAAAAGTCCACAGGAATATTTTCTCTGGTCTTTCCTGGGACATTGTATAAATTGCACTCACCATACGATGTTCTGGACACTTCTGATCTGTGGCTCATGTGATTTATAGAAGATTCGACCAATTATTTTACTTGTAAAACCTGTGTCTTAGTACAGAGCTTAGCATTCTAGTGGCTCCTCTCTACAGTACAGTACTACTGCTCTTACATGTATTAGTGAGGTGCATGCAGTGACCTGCAGTGTAGTGTCACCTCTCTACAGTACAGTGCGGTACTACATGTCCTGTACTGCTCTTACATGTATTAGTGCAGTGCATGCAGTAATTGGTGGTCTATAGCGCCTCTCTACAGTACAGTGCGGCACTACATGTTCTGTACTGCTCTTACATGTATTAGTGCAGTGCATGCAGTGATTGGTGGTCTACAGCACCTCTTTACAGTACAGTGCGGTACTACATGTCCTGTACTACTCTTACATGTGCCAGGATGAACAGCTCTTTTGTTCATCAGGTGAGGGCCCCATTTTTCTTTTCTTGTACATTGTGTATAAAGTACAAAGAAGCTTCTGTCCTCATTATAGAAAGTGATTTACAGCTTTCAGCAGCTCTTTCTGATACTATATAGAAGGAAGTTCTTTATGTGGATTGAGTATCTGCTTAATTTTCTTTCATCTCCATATTGTATTGGTGTCATTTTGGGGATTCAAGAGGTATGCAAGCTTCCAGAGATTGTCCCCAGGAACTCCAATGTAGAAGCAGAAAAGTAAAAATAAAGCAGCAGCACCATAAATGCAAAAACAGTGGTTTAATGACACAGATTCATACAAGTGAAAATGGTCCTATTGAAGGATTGAAACATAGCTCATATGGATTTGGTGTATTTTTGGTAATTATGGTGCTGCTGCTTTTTTTCCCATTCAAACATTACAGGATGTGTAAAAATTTCTTGCAATATCCAACACTGAAAAAATAAATTTGCTGGAGTTGCACATTAAAGCGTGCCTGTTCTAACTTACATACAAATTCAACTTAAAGGGGTTTTCTCACTACAATAATTCGATTTTAGCATGTAGGGAAGGTAATTGAAGACTTTTTCCCAATACATGAATCTGTTAATTTTACTTTAGTCAGGATATAAAAGAGATTTTATCTGCTCACAGGTTTCTATAGTTAGCTGACCATATATTTACAACAGAGAACAGAGAGGGGCTTCACCATGGACAGAGCTCATTCTGAGGCAGACTTATGATCGCTAAAAAGATTACTTTTTGTTCTACAAGATAAGCAATTGTTTTCACTCCACAGAGCACTAGTAGTTTTGTTTACTGAAGAATAAATCTCCTGCACTTGTAATGTTTCAACTAGTAACAGAAAAGCTAAATGCTATAAAACCACGCATAGCCAAGACCAGAGTGAAAGAAAAGCTTGTTGTGACTGTGAAACTACATGGTTAGAAAACCACTACAGAGCCCATCGTGTACCCCAGCGACTGCATGTAATGCAATAAAGTACAAATTTCTGTTGATTCAATTTGTCATCAATTTTCCTCTTGCGGCCAGGTCCAGGCACGTTGACTACAGTCGCATAGACCTTAAACTTCTAAATAATATGTGAAACTATAGTAACAGGAACATTAAGGGACCATCCCCACGGCATAGCACAAATACTGGCCGGTTTGCCGGCCGGTATTTGTCCTGTTTTGCACCCGTCCCCCCGACCGCGGGGTTGGGGGGGGGGGCTTTTCTCCGCGATGAACGGAGAAGAGCCGTCCCCCCTCCCATTGAGAAGCATAGATTCCGTCCGAAAACCAGACGGAAGATGGTGCTTGCTCAATGTTTTACCGCCGGCGGCAAAACTGCCCAACGGAAAACCCGTGCAGTGGGGACTGCTGCACGGGTTTTCCATAGAGCACAATTGTGCTCATTTTCGTCCGGTTCAGGCGAGCTGAAAAACAGGCCGAAAACCCTTGCCGTGGGGACATGCCCTAAGATGTTTATAGCCTTTACCTTAAATATGTTTGTCTACTATTTTCTTTCTAATCTCCCAAAATAAATCTCTCTTTTTAGCTTCCTTTGGCCCATGTTCAGTGTGGTGCACACCATGATACCAAACAGCACAGTGACTACTTTTCACTCTTTAAATTGGCAGACTGACTGATTACAAGTTTGAAGACACCTGTGATTCTATTTACAGGACACACCTAGTTTAACATGTCCCTGTGGTCAAATTATTTTCAATCCTTCTTAGAAACAATGTTTAAAACAAAAATCTTCTGACCATTCAGTCGCACCCAGTATCTGAGCACCATCTGTCTCTAGCAGTCTATGATGTAGGCTTGCTCGAGGACATACATTTCCAACCTCTGAGTCCTGCTATGTGGCTTTCATGTTTCTGAAATTCTGTGTGTGCTATTTTCCTCCATATGATTTGCACTTCATACTCCCAGAGTGTTGAATATGACATTTCAGATGTGTTTTGTGATTGAGAACGTTGCAGATTGCATCTCCTCTGACCCTTGCACCTGCATCCAGCTCGTTCCCAATGACCTTTCACATTTTATTTTTCATTGCTTGTTTCTTTAACACATATTGTTGCTTTCTGCTGTAACCTCGAGCTGTACTGCCTGACCTCAGCTACATTTACTTTGGTATTAGAGGAAGAAATGCTCTCTACCTTTAAGCCGGCTCCAGATAACTCAGCCTCTGCCTTCAGTCAACCAGACCAAATCAGAGCGCAAGCATCAAAAGGATTTCTTTCTCCAGTAATCTTGACCAACGTATAGAGCATGCACAGCAGACATTAGTCAGAATAAAGAGGCCTATAAAATACAAGATAAATGTATCATCTCATATTCAAATACAGAGAAGTCCATGTTATTTCTTAGACACTGCTAATTAATTAGAGACACGGAGGCAGTACTATCTGTGTCTATATTAATTACATTGAGAAACGGAGGCAGTACTATCTGTGTCTATATTAATTACATTGAGAAACATGGAGGCAGTACTATCTGTGTCTATATTGATTACATTGAGAAACATGGAGGCAGTACTATCTGTGTCTATATTAATTACATTGAGAAACATGGAGGCAGTACTATCTGTGTCTATATTAATTACATTGAGAAACATGGAGGCAGTACTATCTGTGTCTATATTAATTACATTGAGAAACATGGAGGCAGTACTATCTGTGTCTATATTAATTACATTGAGAAACATGGAGGCAGTACTATCTGTGTCTATATTATTTCTTTGGGGAAACATGGGGCCCGTATTCTGTGTCTATTTTAAATTAAATTTGAGAAAAAAGGGGAGGCAGTACTATCTGTGTCAAAATTTTAAAAATTACATTGAGAAACTTTGGGGGGAGTACTATTGTGTCTAAAATTTTTACATTGAAAAAACTGGAGGATTTACAAATGTTGTTTTTAAAATTAATTACTTTGAGAAACATGAGGCAGTACTTTTGGTGTTTTTTAATTACTTTGAGAAACAGGGAAAGGCAGACTATCTGGCTTTTATTAATTCATTGAAAACATGGAGGCAGTACTATCTTTTGTCATTTATTTACATTAGAAAACAGGGGGGGGAAGGCAGTCTATCTGTGTCAAATTATTAATTACATTGAAAGCATGGAGGGAGTATATCCCCGTGTCTATATTAATTAATTGAGAAACATGGGGGGAAGTATATCTGTTTTATTTTAATTACATTGAAAAAAACATGGGGGGGCCGTACTATCTGTGTCTATTTTTAATTACATTGAGAAAGGGAGGCGGTACTATCTGTGTTTTAATTTAAATTTACATTAAAGAAAATGGGCATATATCTGTGTCTAAATTTTTTCTTTTAAAAAACTTTGGAGGCCTTACAATCTGTGTCTATATTAAATTACTTTGAAAAAAGGAGGCTTTAATATCTGTGTCTATTTTAAAATTACATTGGGGAAAACATGGAGGTAGTACTATCTATGTCTATATTGATTGCATTGAGAAACATGGAGGCAGTACTATTTGTGTCTATATTAATTACATTGAGAAACATGTAGGCAGTACTATCTGTGTCTATATTAATTACATTGAGAGCCCATGGGAGGCAGTTACTTTGTTATTTTATTTTTTTTGAGAAACATGGGAGGCATTACTACCCCTGTGTCTAAAATTAATTCCCATTGAGAACAGGGAGGGTACTATCTGTGTCTATTTAAATTTAAACATTGAAAAACCATGGGGGCCCTTACTATCTGTTTTCTAATTATTTACATTGGGGAAAACAGGGACAGTACTATCTGGGGTCTACTTTTTTAAATTTAAAAAAAAAATGTAGGGCAGTACTATTGTTTCTATTTTTAATTACCTGGGAAACTTTGGAGGCTTTTCTTTTCTGTGTTATATTATTTACTTGAAAAAAATGTAGGCAGTACTATCTGTGTCTATATTAATTAAAAAACTGGGGAGACTTTTGGAAAAAAAGGGGGGGCATTCTATTTGTGTTATATTAATTACATTGAGAAACGGGAGGCAGCCTATCTGTGTCTATTTTAAATTTACATTGAAAAACATGGGGCAGTACTATCTGTGTCAAAATTAATTACTTTGGGAAAAAACAGGGTGGCGTACAATCTGTGTTGGTTTTAAATTACTTTGAAAAACCATGGAGGCAAAATATCTGGGGTCTATTTTAATTACATTGAGAAACAGGGAAAGGAGTACTATCTGTGTTATATTAATTCATTGAAAAAAGGGAGGCGTACTATCTGGGGTCTTTTTAATTACATTGAAAAACAGGGAACCCATATATCTGTGTCTAAAATTAATTCATTGAAAAAACATGGGGGGGTACTATCTGTGTCTAAATTAATTACTTTGAGAAACGGAGGGGGAGTACTATCTGGGTCTATATTAATTACATTGAAAAAACCATGGGGGAGTATATCTTGTCTATATTAATTAAATGAGAAACATGGAGGCGGGATATTTTTGTCTATATTAATTAATTGAGAAACAGGAGGAAAAGTATTTATCTGTGTCATATTAATTACATTAAAAAACTTTGGGGGCCCCTACTATCTGTGTCTATATTTTTAAACTTTTGAAAACCAGGAAGAGTACTATCTGTGTCTATTTTTAATTACATTGGAACCGGGAGGCAGTATTTTCTGGGGTCTATTTTTTTTCATTGAGAACATGGGGGGCAAGTACTATCTGGGGTTATATTAATTTACTTTGGGGAAAACATGGAGGAAAAGTAAAAACTGTGTTAATTAATTACTTTTAGAAACAGGGAGGCAGTATATCTGGGGTTTAAATTAATTAAAAGGGGGCTTGGAGGCAGTCTATTGGGTCTATATTTTTTACTTTGAGAAACATGGGGCTTTACTATCTGTGTCTATATTAATTACTTTTGAGAAACATGGAGGCGGGAAAACTATCTTGTGTCTAATTAATTACATGAGAAACAGGGAACCCCAGTACTATCTGTGTCTATATTTTTTCATTGAAAAAATGGAGGCAAAATTTCTGGGGTCTATTTTAATTACATTGAAAAAACCTTGGGGGATTTCTATCTGTGTCTTTTTTGATTAATTGAGAAACATGGGGCAGTCTTTCTTGTCTAAAATTTAATTAATTGAGAAACATGGAGGGAAATACCCCTGTTTCTATATTAATTACATTGAGAAACAGGGAAAGGCATTACTAATCTGGGGTCAATTTTAAATTTTCATTGAGAAACATGGGGCAGTATTATCTGTGTCTTTTTTTTAATTTAACATGGGGGGAACTTTTGGAAAACAAAAAATTATTCCTGTGTCTATATTAATTCATTGAAAAAAACGGAGGCAGTACTATCTGGTCTATTTTAATTACTTGAGAAACATGGGGGGGAGTACTATCTAGTCTATATTAATTAATTTTGGGAAAAAACATGGGGGCCCTTTATTTTTTGTTTCTCTATTAATTCCATTGAAAAAAACATGAAGGCGGTCCCAAATCTGTGTCTTTTTTAATTTTACATTGAGGCCCATGGGGGCTTTTTCTATCTGTGTCTAAATTATTTACTTGAAAAACCATGGGGGGGCAGTACTATCTGGGGTCTATTTTAAAATTACATTGAGAACAGGAGGCAGTCCCTATCTGTGTCTTTTTAAATTTACATTAAAAAAAAACAGGGGGCAGTTATATTGTGCCCTACATTATTTACTTTGGGGGGACATGGTTTCGGTTTATTGTGTTACATTTTTTTACATTTAGAAACTGTAGGCAGTACTATCTGTGTCAATATTAATTAAATTGGGGGGAAATGGAGGCATTTCTATCTGTGTCTAATTATTTACTTTTAGAAAAAAGGGGCGTACTACTGTGTTATTTTAAATTTCCCGGGAGAATGGGGAGAGTCTATCTTTTGTCTAATTTTTACTTTTAGAAACATGTAGGCAGTCCCTTCTGTGTCTATATTTTTACATTGGAAAAACATGGGGCAGTTTTCTGTGTCTTTTTTAAATTCCCTTTGAGAAACATGGGGGCCCAGTACTATCTGTGTCTATTTTAAATTACATTAAAAAAACTTGGGGGGCAGTACTTTTCTGTGTCTTTTTTAAAAATTCCCATTGAAAAACATGGAGGCGGTATATCCGGTTTATAAAATTTACATTGAAAAAACAGGGTGCAGTATACCCGTTCTTTTTTAATTACATTGAAAAAACATGGAGGCGACAATCTGTGTCTATTAATTCATTGAAAACAGGGAGGCATTTACATCTGGTCTATATTGTTACTTTGGAGAAAAGGGGCAGTATACCCTGTGTCATTTTTTCATTGAAAAAACATGGAGGCAGTATATCTTTGTTTTAAAATTAATTACATTGAGAAAACAGGGAAAGGCAGTATATCTTTTTGTCATATTAATTGAAATTAAAAAAACATGGAGGCAGTATATTTGTGTTTTATTTTTTTTAACATTGAGAAACATGGGGGCCAGTACTTTCTGGTCTATTTTTAATTACATTGAGAGACATGGAGGCAGTACTATCTTTGTCTATTTTAAATTTACTTTAAAAACATGGGGGGAGTTTATTGTGTCTTTTTAAAATTTACTTTGGGGAAACTTTGGAGGAAGTACTACTGTGTTTTATTTTTTTACTTTTAAAAAACATGTAGGAAAGTACTTCTGTGTTTTAATTTTAAATTTTCATTGGGAGAAAATGGAGGCAGTCTATCTGTTTTCAATTTTAAATTTACATTGAGAAAAACATGGGGCAGTACTTTTCTGTGTCAATTTTTTTCCATTGAGAAACAGGGAAAGGCATTCAATCAGTGTCATATTAAATTACATTGAAAACATGGAGGCAGTACTATTGTGTTTTAATTTTAAAAAATTTACTTTGAGGGGGCCGTTACACGGCAATTAAAACCCTTGGAAAAATGGAGGGTATTTGGGCATTTTTCAGGGTAAGGCCCGTCCGGGCTTTTTTTACGGAGAAAAAGCCCCCCCTTATCTGTTCATTTTTCCCAAAAAAACTGGAGGAAGAAAAAATTTTTTCTATTTTTTTAGGGGTCTAAAAAACCCCGGAGGCGGAAAACCTGTGCTTTTTAAAGAACCGGGGGGGGGTTTTCAAAAGGGCCCCAAAATTTTAAAAATTGGGAGGGGCAGATTTTTCAAAAGAAACCCTTGGGAAAAAACGGGGTGGAAAACTTTCTGGGGCCAAAACCCTGAGGGGACATGGAGGAAAGTATTTTCTGTTTTAAAATTATTTACATTGAGAAAAAATGGAGGCAGTATATCTGGGGTCTATATTTTTTTAAAATTGAAAAACCATGGAGGCAGTACTATCGTGTCAAAATTTTAAATTTACTTTGGGGAAACCCATGGAGGCAATAAAAATCTTGTGTCAAATTTTATTTAATTGAGAGACATGGGGGCAGTCAATTTTGTGTTTTAATTTAAATTTCTTTTTAAAACATGGGGGCCCAGTATCTTTGTCTTTTTTAATTTACATTGGGAGAAAAAATGGAGCTTTCTATCTGTGTCTAAATTATTTACTTTGGGGAAAACATTTTTGGCAGAAATATTGTGTCTTATTAATTCCTTTGAGAAACATGGAGGCAGTACTTCTGTGTCTATTTTATTTCCCATTGAGAAATGGGAAAATACTATTGTGTTTTTTAAAATTTCCCATTGAGAAACATGGGGGCCGTATTTAATCTGTGTCTTATTAATTACATTGAAAAACATGGGGGGCAGTACTATCGGGGGTCTATATTGATTACATTGAGAAAAACGGGGAGGCATTTACTATCGGGTTGTCTATATTAATTACTTTTAGAAACATGGGGCCCAGTACTATCTGGTCTATTTTAAATTACATTGGAAACATGGAGGATTCTATCTTTTTCTATATTTTTTCTTGAAAAACATGAGGCATTACTTTCTGTGTCTATTTTAAATTTACTTTGAGAGCTGGGGGCAAGGTATATCTGTGTCTATTTTAATTACTTTGGGAGAAACATGGAGGTTTTTACATCTTTTGTCAAATTTTTTACATTGAAAAAACAGGGAGGCAGTCTATCTGTGTCTAATTAATTACATTGAAAAAACCAGGGGAGGCAGTCCCTATCTGGGGCCAAATTTTTTTTTCATTGAGGGGCGGGGCACACGGCCAATTGAAATATTGGGAAAACCGGACCTTTCATTTGCATTTTTCAGGCGGGGACAGGCCGTTTGGGGGAATTTTTTCTTCCGGGGTTACGGAAAACCCCCCCAAAAAACGGGCATAACTGTTTAAATTTTAATTCTTGGAAAACCGGGGAAGGAAAG